>PVKC010033825.1:0-13870 GCA_004027635.1 Crocidura indochinensis | reverse complement strand
AGAACTGGATTAGAAAACATAAACCAGATTTTTGCTGCCTACAAGAAACACACATACAAGTACAGGATAGACACAGGCTTAGAATAAAAGGATGGAAATCAATTATCCAGGCCAATGGACATAAAAAAAAAGCAGGGATGACCATTCTGATATCAGACCAAATTGCATTCAACCTCAGGAAAGTGATCAGAGACAAAGAGGGTCACTACTTACTGATCAAGGGAACAATAGATCAAGAAGTGCTAACACTGGTAAATATCTATGCACCTAATACAGAGCCAGCAAAATATGTACGGCAACAGCTTACAAAACTGGAGAAACACATGAAAGGGAATGTGATAGTAGTTGGAGATTTTAATACCCCACTATCATCACTGGACAGATCCACCAGAGAGAAAACCAACAAAGAAATAAGAGCCCTAAATGGAACACTAGAAGAACTAGGACTAATAGACTTATATAGGGCCCTCCACCCACAGAAAGTAAATATACATTCTTCTCAAGTCCACATGGAACCTTCTCCAGAATAGACCATGCCTTAGGATGCAATTCTAACCTACATAAGATCACAAAGGTAAGGATCATAAGAAGCACTCTGTTCGATCACTATGCAACAGAGGTCAAAATTGACTGTAAAAAGAAGCAATGGAGAAATTCCAACACCTGGAGATTAAACAACATGCTGCTCAAAAATAGCTGGGTCAAAGAGGTACTCAAAGAAGAAATAAAAAGATTTCTTGAGACAAATGACAATGAAGAAACAACTTATCAAAACTTATGGGACACAACAAAAACAGTAATCAGGGGAAAACTTATAGCAATACAATCCTATATTAGGAAAGAGGAAAATCACAAAATTAACAGCTTAAAGGACCACCTTAAGGAGCTGGAACAACAGCAACAAAGAAACCCAAATACAACCAGAAGACAGGAAATAATAAAAACCAGAGGAGAAATAAACAACATAGAAACTAAGAAAACAATACAAAAAATCAATGAGACCAAGAGTTGGCTTTTTGAAAGAATAAACAAGATAGACAAACCACTGGCAAGACTCACCAAAAAATAAATAAATAAAAAGAGGGAAAACACCCAAATAAGCAGGATCACAAATGAAAGGGGAGAGATTACAAGAACCCCAAGAAATCCAACACATCATGTGGGCATATTACGAACAACTATACTCAATTAGACTAGAGAACCCAGAAGAAAGTGACAGATTTTTGGGAAAATACCAGCTTCCAAGACTAGAAAAGGAGGATTTAGAAACCCTAAACAGGCCAATCACCTCAGAGGAAATCGAAACAGTAATTAGGAAACTTCCCAAGAACAAAAGTCCAGGTCCAGATGGTTTTACAGGTGAATTCTATCAAACTTTCCAAGAAGAATTGCTTCCACTGATTCATAGGCTCTTCCACACCATTGAAGATACAGGAATCCTTCCCAATTCCTTCTATGAGGCTAATATAACTCTGATTCCCAAAGAGGCAGAGATACCACGAGGAAAGAAAACTACAGACCAATCTCACTAATGAACATAGACGCAAAAATACTCAACAAAATATTAGCGAACCGAATACAGCACTACATCAAAAAGATTATACACCACGACCAAGTGGGCTTCATCCCAGGGATGCAAGCATGGTTCAACATACGGCAAATCAATCAAAATCATAAACCACATCAATAATAAAAAAAACAAAAACCACATGATCATATCAATCGATGCAGAGAAGGCATTTGACAAAATCAAACACCCATTCATGCTGAAAACACTAAGCAAAATAGGTCTGGAAGGAACTTTTCTCAAGATAATTATAGCTATGACAAGCCCACAGCCAACATTGTCCTTAATGGTGAAAAACTGAAAGCATTTCCACTAAGGTCAGGAACCAGGCAAGGATGTCCACTTTCTCCACTCTTATTCAACATAATCCTAGAAGTCCTAGCAATAGCAATCAGACAAGAGAAGGGAATCAATGGAATTTAAATAGGGAAAGAGGAACTCAAACTATCTCTTTATGCAGATGACATGATGATATACATGGAAAACCCTAAAGAATCCACAGTAAAACTCCTAGAACCAATAAACCAATACAGCAAAGTGACTGGGTACAAAGTCAATACACAAAAGACAGTAGCATTTCTCTATAAAAATAATGAAGTAGAAGAGAGAGAAATTAAGACTACAACTCCGTTTAAAATAGTACCAAAAAACATCAAGTATCTAGGAATCAACCTTACAAAAGAAGTGAAGGACTTATACCAGGCAAACTTCAAAACACTTCAGAAAGAAATTGAAGAAGATCTGGGGAAATGGAAGAACACCCCATGCTCATGGGTAGGTAGAATCAACAAAATTAAAATGACCATCCTACCCAAACTCCTATATAGATTCAATGCAATCCCAATCCAAATTCAGGTATCATTCTTGAAAGAATTAGAACAATCAATCATAAAATTTATCTGGAACCACAAAAGACCCAGGATAGCCAAACACATACTAAAAAACAGGAAGCTGGATGGCATAATCTTACCTAGCCTGAAGCTATACTATAAAGCCATAGTGATCAAAACAGCATGGTACTGGTACAAGGACAGAGCCACAGACCAGTGGTTTAGAACAGAATTCCCAGACATAAACCCCCAGATATACAGTCAACTGATATTCTACAAAAGAGCCAAGAACTTGAAATGGGACAAAGAAAGTCTTTTCAACAAATGGTGTTGGTACAACTGGAAAACCACATGTAAGAAACTCAAAATTGACCCATACCTCACTCCTTATACAAAAATCAACTCAAAATGGATCAAAGACATCGAAATTAGACCGAACCTATAAAGTTTATACAGAATAAAATAGGTAGAACACTCGAAGACCTATATATCAAGAAGGTCTTTGAGAATGGAGCACCAATGGCAAGAACTCTAGTGGCAAACATAAACAAATGGGACTACGTCAAACAAAAAAGCTTCTGCATGGCAAAAGAAACCCTACCTAACACAAGAAGACAGTTAACTGACTGGGAAAAATCTTTTCACCCATCATATCAGATAAAGGACTGATATCCAGAATTTACAAAACACTCAGAAAAATAAGCATCCCAAAACCACACAAAGCCGTAAAAAATGGGAAGATGAAATGAATAGACACTTCTCTGAAGAAGACCGAAAGATGGCCAACAAACACATGAAAACATGCTCACCTTCACTCATCATTAGGGAAATTCAAATAAAGACAACAATGCGATACCACCTTACACCAGTGAGGATGGCTCACATTAAAAACAATAGGAACAATCTATGTTGGCGGGGATGCGGCATGAAAGGCACTCTCATTCCCCTAGTCCAACCCCTATGAAG
Source organism: Crocidura indochinensis (assembly GCA_004027635.1). Taxonomy (NCBI): domain Eukaryota; kingdom Metazoa; phylum Chordata; class Mammalia; order Eulipotyphla; family Soricidae; genus Crocidura; species Crocidura indochinensis. Next base: position 10,507 of record PVKC010033825.1, on the reverse strand, counting down.
AACAGTTTGGAGAGTGCTGCTCAACGAACTCAGTATTGAGCTACCAGTTGACCCAGCAATTGCTCTCCTAGGTATCTACCCTCAAGATGGAAGGACATTCATTCCAAAGTATGTGTGCACACCACTATTCATAGCAGCAATTAGTGTAATAGCCAAATCTTGGAACCAACCTCGATGTCCAACAACAGATGAATGGATCATTAAGATGTAGTATCTATATCCAATGGAATACTACATGGCAGTCAGAAATGATACAATCACAGACTTTGCAGCAACATGGATGGACCTAGAACATATTATGTTAAACCAAGTAAGCCAGAAGATGAAAGATAAACACAGAATGATAGCACTATTCTGAAGTAGCTAGAACATACACCTTATATACAACAAATACTCAGGGCAGAAACTCCAAACACTGTAACAGTCAACATATACCGGAGAGCAGCACACAAAACATATGAAATAGGATCAACACAAACTCTGGACTATGCATTATGCCACACACACACAAACACACAAAACACAAAAACAAAAACACAGCAACAGCAGAAACAGCAGCATAAGTAAGTAACCAGCCCTGTATGATAAAGGCCCATAATAAACCTTTACGGATCTTATGGAAGCACTCCATAATAATATCTTTCAATGCCTTTATCTTTCTACATTTAAAATAACCTCTCAGCTCTTCTGTCCACAGGTGTTCATGGAAACAAAGCATGGACAAACCAAGAATGCATCTCGGGGCTCAATCACGTGAGATATCATAGCCAGATTGCACTATTAGAATGCCCCGATAAAACTCCTTTAACACATCCTTTATCTCTGGTTACACCTTCATATAGGACCAGAACATGAGATCACCCAGACCATCAAAGGAGCGACTGTGACCTACAGACTTATACTATAGTCTCTACTCATCGAACACACTTAAACTAACATTCCCTCGCTCTTTTCTCCACTCTTCTCACTACTGTTTTCTTTTATTCTTACTTTTCTCTCCTTTTCTGTCTTTCCTTCTAATTTAATTTCTCTTTCCTGCCCCTTCCATATACTTTCCCCTTCCCCCCCTTTGAAAACTTGACCATCCCTCCACCCCTCACTCCCACCCAAATTCCCAACTTATTAAAACTCTTCATCCTCAGTCCCCAAACCAATAGGCACCAAGAATTACCTTCTATCCCAGTGATCCAGTGCCAAGCACCCAAGTGAAGGGACAACCAGTCAAATCCGCACCTCGCCCTCTTCAAGAAAAGGCAATCAACTCTCCTCCTGACTCATGCTGCATGATCCTCCTTACCAACCCTTCCTAACATGGACAGTTACTTGAAACTGGACTTAGCTTTACAAGTATCCCCCAATGCATCAACTCCTCCCAAGTCCTCCCTATCGTAAACCTTTTGCCAATCTCATGAAGGCCAGGTTGGGAGATGAAAAGGCCCTCGGCAACCCACATCCACAAGAAAATCTCAAAAGACAAAGGGGAAACCTATACTACCATCATAAGTATTAGAATTGTATTGCACTACTTCTTTACATACCTTACCCTAAATGCAAGACACTCTCCTGCATCACCTGGTGGCTCGAGCTAATGTAATTTAATTTAATTTTTATTTTTTATTATTATTTTTATTTTTATTTATTTTTTTCTTTTCTTTTCTTTTTTCTTTACTTCATTTGGTAAAAGCTTTTTTCTCTTTTTATATGTACACTTGAGCACATTTTTTTTATTTCTATTTTTATCTTCCTTGGGGTTGTGACCTGTTTTAGTTTTCTTCTCTTTCCACCCTCAAATGCACTGGGAAGATAATGTAACACCTTTTCTCCCTGCTAAGGCACACTAAAAAAAGGGGGGGATCTATAAAACCGAGCTCTTATTCATTATGGATAAGAACTCATACTTGTTTACAATACAGGGGTACCTCCTACCTTGTAAATATGTCATGTGGACCCAACTTAGACCACAGGTGATCAGACACCAACCGTTCAGCCTTGAACCCTGGATCACAATAGTAGAAATGACATACTTCATCACAACAACCACAGGAAACAAATCCCAACTGGGACATCCGTAATAGTGCTCCGACACCAACAAGTGCCAACCCTATTATGAAATACCCTGACAACGAGGAAAATGGGATCAACTCGACCTAAGAGCAAGTTATCCTACCTCACCAGCTAACGATATGACAAAACCAGAAGACTTGTTAACCTTTGGTCTATCCATATGCCAAGACCGTGATTTACAGAAGACTGGTTGATAGAACCATGGCCAGACTGTATGTATACTGGGACCAAATAAAAAGCCCTAATCTAGGGCGAGAACTACGACCAACATAACAACTATGTTCCCCTAGTTCCAGAGGTCTGTCTGAGACTATTGCAACAGAAGGGGATTCCTGGAAACATAACGAAAGATGCTATCCCAGGCTCCTCCCTCGGACCAGCGCAAAGACCAGGTCTGCCAATCACAGAAGATGGATTAAAACAACACTAAGGGAACAGTACTACTAGAACCACACAGAAAAACATAAGCAGAAGTTCAACTCCTTGGCTCGTGTAGATGCCAAGACCTCCAGATACAGACGTCTCATTTTATCACCCAGGATACAGTAGAAATCTCCCATACAAAAGCACCAAGGGGAGAGCAAATGAACCGGAAAGGAGTCTATAGTCAATCCCGTGACAATATATGGCAAGGGTGAAGAAACCCTGTATCTCTTAGGCAAAGGAAATTCCTTTCGAATGACCCCAATATGTACTGTGCATCTGCAGGAGGGGGAAAAAAACAAGCACAATCTTTTTTTTATTATCATTATTTACGTATCTATCTTTTGTTGATCTCATTATTGTGGATTGGCTATTGAAGTGGATGTCTCCATGTATATGTATATTTATTTATTCTCTTCTTTTCTTTTCTTAGGTTTACTGCCACATTTCTATCTCAATACCATGACCTTTATATGGTATTTTTTCTTTTTCCTTTTTTTTTCTTTATTTTGGAATGCTCACTGGATATTTCATTTGACGATTCTTTATGTACGGTTATTCTATGCCACCTTCATTTTCCCCTCTGTCTCTCAAACCAATAATGAAAGCCTCTGGAAGGACTCCACCCACTCCTGAAATATTTGATCCATTTCTTTTATTTATTTATTTATTTAATTTATCCATTTTATTACTTTATCTTCTATTTTTTTTCTTTTCCAAGCAAATCCACATAACTTGTACTGACTAGTCCCGCCTACCAATCAGGGGGAAAAGGGGGGTTACCAAGACCAAACAGGTATAAAACCACCAAGTAGTAAGCTAGACACAGAGGGGACCACTTGCCTTAGCAACCCAGGGGGGGTAGGGGAGAGGATATGAGAGGTATGACGGGAGCGGAGGTGGAGGGAGAAATTTTTGGTGATGGGAGTTCCCCTGATTTTATGTTAATTTGTTCCTAAAATATGATTGCCAACGATATGTAACCCAATATGTTTAAAATAAAAATTACATTATTAATAAAAAATAAATAAAAAATTCTTTAAGAGAATAAACACGTTAAAAGAAGCAGAAAAAAAGATAACTATTTACAGTCGAGGGGGCAGTGCAAAAAATGTGTTCTTCTTCCTAGGTGGGTATGACAGAAAATAACTGAGAATCACTGCATTAAATAATGGAGTTTATATATCCTTTTACATTTGTGTTTTAGAACATAATCTATAAAGTGGAATTACTGGATTATTAGGTGCTTTTGATTTTTTTTTTTATTTTGTTTACTTTGGGGCCGCACCTGGCCTTGTTGTTTGGGTTGTTTGACCTGTTGTTTGACTTTTGGCAGGTTTGGGAATATCATGTGGTATTAGGGATCAATCTCAGGCTTCATACATATAAAACATGTACACCAGCCTTTTGAACTATCTCTCTGAACCTATGTAGAATTTTTTTATAGAGTAATTATATTAAACAAATATTTTGGGGCTGGGACTACATATAAACCAAGTTTATATATCTGAGTTTAAGTGTAGAACAAATGGGATTCCAGAGAACAGGATCAATCATAGTAAAGGCACATTGTCCACCACTTGAGCCATATTTCTCTAGTCCCGTGTTAACATTTTCTATAGAAAATGCTGTGTTCTATGATCTGGAAAATGTTCACTATTAGGGATTTTTTTTTACAGTTTTATTTGTTTGCTTGTTCTTTGGGAGGGCACATTTAGTGTGATAAGGAAGGTTTACTCATGGCTCTGTGTTCAAGAATCTCACATGCAGAGCTTAGGCAATCACATGGGGAGGCCAGGACTATAACAAAGCCCATACATACATTGTCTTTAATGTGTTATTTTGGCCCATCTTCTAGAACTGTCCTGAAATATAGATTATAAATTTATTTTCTGATCTTTATAAGTTAGTGTTTATCTGTAATGTGATTTGAAGTTCAAAATCTTATCGTTTACTATATGCAAATTTAGTTATTCCAAAATAGTTTTTCTGAAATGCTATTTTGCTTTAATTACCTTGTTACTGTTGTTAATTTGAATCCATTACAAATAGGCTATTTTTTTTCGTATACAATGATCTTTAATTCATCTAGAAACCAAATTTCACCAATATCACATTGTTTGGTTATTGTTACTTTATATTTAGTCTTGTGGCACAGTGAAACTTTTAGAAAAACTTTTTCAAGTTATCTTTCTATTTTCTGGAATGTCTTAATTCCAGAATGTTTTAATGAACTTAAATTAAATGTATAGATTAACTTGTAAGTGAATTGACATAGTCACAATGCTGAATATTCTAAATTATCAATATAGTATATCTTTTCATAGTTGGCATCTAATTTAAGCTACCATTGATTTTAATAAAAGTTTGCATTATAAATATAACTAGTGTGTTAAATGGATAACTAAGCATGTCACAGTTTTTTATGGTTTCACTTTCTGTCTTTAAAGTATCAAATACAAATTTTTCTTGTAGAAGCATACATCTTCTAATTGTTGGAGCACTAAAATAATTTAAGTATAAAATAAATATATCTCTAAAAATGATTTAAGAGACATCATGGCAAGACCTCTCACAGTTTTTTATTGAGAGGTATTTCAGTAAGCACTGGGCCACAACCAAGAGTACTTGACCAACTAGGGTAGATAGTTCAGTGCCAGAATCCAAAGATTAAGTTTGCTTGATATTTTCTTAGGAGGTAATAATGAGATACAAATTAAACTAGATCCTGCACATGCAATGTATACCCTCCATTACAGCAGTGTTCTAGATTACCCACATCTTATTATACCTTTATAGCTTTTAAATATACTATACATAATAGTTACAATTTTATTTTTGGACCTAGAGATATAGTACATTGAGTAGGTTGCTTGTCTGTGGATGACCTGTGTGTGATCCTTTACTATATGTTGTCCCTAACCCCAATTAGGACTGAACCCTGAAATCTGAATTAGGAATAGGCCATGAACACATACAGAAAGAAAACAATTCTTGTTGTTCTTTACTAGTTTAAAGAAAAACAGTTGATTTTCTATGGAAGCATTGTTTAGTTCATATATTCAAATAGTTCTTTCTTTGTGAAGCTTATACATCAACGTACCTAAGAGTTTTTTTTCTGAGTAACATAAAAAAAAAAACACTAGCATAGGGGTATAGGATCAGATTTTAGAAAAGTACATTGGAGGGGTTGGAGCGATAACACAATGGTAAGCATTTGCCTAGCATGCGGCTGATCCAGGATGGACTTCAGTTCAATCCCTGGCATGCCATATGGTCCCCCGAGCCAGGAGCGATTTCTTAGTGCATAGCCAAAAGTAACGCCTTAGCTTCTTCAGCGGTGGCCAAATTCTCCCCCTCCCATCAAAGAGCACATTGGAAGGCATTGAAATATTTAAGATATAAATGTGGGGGTCATAGAAAGGTCATTGGTTTGTAATTTAAGTTTTGTACACCAGGAAGAAATAACATCTCTAAACATATATGCTGACACTATTTTGCTGTAGAGGCCTTTCAATTGGTCCTCATATTGCGTTCTAATTAAGTGTCTCTCTATTGGTTCTTTTGGTTTCATTGTTAAAAGGTGTTTTCCCATTGCCTCCTCATCTGGTTTTTTTCACCTCCCTTTGGGGGTAGGATTTGTTTATTCAGGAGGCTAGGAGCAAGAGCTGCCATTTAGGGTAATGTTTCCACATGGTGGAGTGACTGGCTTGTGGGTGAATAGCATGTGGTGTGAGTTTCTAGCCTCCTACACCTTCCCAAATGTATGTGGATTGTTTTCTGCAACAGAATTATTACCAGACTTGCCTCTTTTGTCCTACCCAGACAGGGGACATGGGAATACCTCTCCCTCTCTGGGGATTGTGTAACACACAACTCACCATTCCATACTATTTAATTCTTTAGAACTGTCATTTTCATATACTACGCATGTTGGGTTCTACTTTGCTTTTCTCATTTGACTGTTGCAGTCTTTTTTTATTAATTGTGGTGTGCCTCATTGATTGAAAAATAATTGGGCCTTAGAGTACAGCGAAGTGGTCATGTTCTTCTTTGGGTGAACTGATCTGTGGTGAAAATGGCTCTTTTTAGTCACAAAGAGGAGCCTTCTTCCAGTCTGTCTTTCCCACAGTTTTATGAGGACTTCATGGCTGGATAGAGCCCAGCTGGGATGCCTGGAAGATATAAATCTTTGTCTCGGTTCTTCCAGCTAAAGGCAGTAATCTAGGGTAAATCCGGCTCTTAGTAGTCTGAAAGAAGATCACACTGCTAGCATGTCTGAGTCTTGGTCCTTTCATGAGAAAAAAAATGTTTTAAGGAGATTGATTAGTGGTGTCATTATTACTTATATACTGATCAAATAAAATCAAAAAGTTTGATATGGTTCTTTGCAACCTAAATAAGCAGTTTTAGTATAGTGCTGGATATATAATGCTGTAGTGTGTTAAAAAGAAAAATTAGGATATATCTCTAAGGAGCTCTGGATTTTGAATTGTGGGCTTTTTTTTTTGGTATGTGTTCCTAGGGTATATCCCTAGGAGTAGTATAGCTGGATCATATGGGAACTCAATTTCTAGGGCTTTTTGTTGTTTGTTTGTTTGCTTGCTTGCTTTTTTGTTTTTTGGGCCATACCCTGCGATGCTCAGGGATTACTTTTGGTTCTTCACTTAGAAATTGCTCCTGGCTTGGGAAACCATATAGGATGCTGTGGATTGAACCCAGGTCCATCCTGGGTTAGCTGTTTGCAAGGCAAATGACCTACCACTGTGCTATTGCTCCAGCCTCACAATTTCCAGTTTTTTTTTTGAGGAATTTCCAAATGGTTTTCCATAAAAGCTGGACAATATGGCATTCCCACCAGCAGTGAATGAGAGTTCCTTTCATTCCACATCCCCAACAAAGGATATTCTCTCCAAATCCCACTCCTAAGAATATACCCTAGGAACTCAAAAATACAATTCAAAAATTCCTTTCTCACATTTATATTCATTAAAGCACTATTTACATAGCCAGACTCTGGAAACAACCAAGGTGCCCTTCAACAGATGAATGATTAAAGAAACTGTGGTGCATGTGCACAATTGAATATTATGCAGCCATCAAGATATGAAGTCATGAAAATAAAAAGAACTAGGTGAGAAAATAAATAGGTGGTGAGGAATCATTGAATTTTGTGTAATAGTTTTTTTTGGGGGGGTTTTGGGTCACACCCGGCAGTGCTTAGGGGTTACTCCTGACTCCATGCTCAGAAATTGCTCCTGGCAGGCACGGGGGACAATATGGGGCACCAGGATTCGAACTGATGACCTTTTGCATGAAAGGCAAATGCCTTACCTCCATGCTATCTCCCGGGCCCCTTGTGTAATAGTTTTAAAATATAATAACTAAACAATAAAATAGTAGTTATAAACAATAAATAATAAATATTAATAATTTAATTTGGAAATTTTTTCTTTGTGCTATCAGTTTAGTATTAATAACTTTTATGCATCATCAGATTTTTTGGACTGGCAATTATTTTTGTACAAGTGATTGATAATCACTGAATCAAGCAACAGATTCTATTCCAGTTTGACTAACCACAAACTCAATTTGAGATATTATCATTGATTCTACTTCCAATATTATGAGATTTTAATATCTGTAACTTCCATTTGTACTACATTTTTTCCTTTTCTTTAATCTTATATTTTAATAGTTATATTCTGAACTTCATTTATTTTTATTAAAAACTACTTTTTAAATTGATTTAACCACTATGGTTACACACTTATTGCTGTGTTTTAAATTATACAATTTTCGTTATTAAAGAGTATGTATCACATAGTTAACATAATTAATGGCAATACATTTGTTTCCAGATAAATGAGAGCAAACATATTAAAATGAAAATAGAAGGGAAAAAGTAAATAAGAAAGACAAGAATGAAAGTAAAAAGTATGTAACAAGCATAATTGTAAAAATTATTGTATCTACAATGAGGTCATTTTATTGTCAGGGGTTTAATGAACTCTTTGCTAGTTAAACATTCTGCTGTTTTAGTTGTTTCTGAACATTAAGTGATTTCAGTTGTTGGTATCTACATTAGTGTGTTTCTATGGTTTCAGTTTATAATACTGAATTTTTGTTCAGCATTAAACAAAAATTATGTAGTTGTGTGGCCACCAATGAGGCCAGGAATTCAAAGCACTAAATTCAAAGATGACACTGCAGAATTGTGGAGCGTGTGTTTGGTTGCTAGGCCTTCCAGAAGTATAAAGAAAGTGGTGGGGTGCCTGTACTAACTCCATAAATGACCTGGAGATATTGTTACAAATACCAGCATACCTGGAGCTTGGTCAAATTGGTGTCCCTGCATAAAGTTGTAGAGAAGTAGGAAAACAGAACCATTGGCAAAGTTATGATTAAGAGTGATGTTGCAGTGGGTATAACTTTGGCAATGCAGGGACATGACCAATTCTCGCCTTCCAAGATTGTCAGCTTTCAGCTGCGTGATTTATAAGGTTGTTCAAACACAATTTTTAACCAAATGGTACGAAGTTGCTCATGATTGGGTCTCAGTCACTTATTGTCCAACACCCATCACCAGTGGACATTTCCCACCGCCAATGTCCCCAATTTCCATCCTGCCCTCTCCCCTGCCTATCTCTGTGGCAGACATTTTCTCTGTTCTCCCCAAATTGCCAAATTTCAGCTGCATAGCTGACCTGTATTTCACAATTTTTCACAGCTTGGTTTATATCTCTTTTGAATACAGAATGAATCTATATAACTGTCCAAGTGCAGACATGGTGACATTTGTAGGCATATTTTGGCTAGCAGGTTTACTGGAACTATGAGAGGATTGGGGGAGTATGATCTCACTCCAAAAAAGTCTGGTGCCTTATATTTTTAAGCGTTTAGGTCAGGACCTTCTTAGGTGGAAAGTTAATTATAGACTTTGTACAGAACTAAAGACAGCAATAGACTTGATTAAGCTACTCACTATTGCTTCTTTCTTTAGTTTTTTTTTTTTTTTGGACATCTGCAGTATTAAAACCTGAAGTATCTACTGCCTTTATTGTAGTATAAGATATGAGAAAACACTAAGTCCAAATTGCAGCATCTTCCAACTATCAGAACATTTGTATAAAGACCTCATGGGCTAGTTTTATTGCTTGATATTTATTTATTATCTTGTGAAAGTTTGACCCTTTGCTTAAAACTTGGGCATGGAAGGTGAGTGATTTAGACATAAAGCTTTTTCTTTTTACTCATCTATGTCACTTTATTTTATTTTTTCTTTTCTTTTTTTGTAATATTTTTTATTTTTTGTATATTGTTGACAATAATATTTTAGGTACTAATTAACATAAAATCAGGGGGATTCCCATATCAAATCGTCCTCCCTCCACCTCCATTCCCATCCTACCACCTATATCCTCCTCCCTCTCCCTTGGGGCTGCTAGAATAGGTGGTCCCCTCTGTGCCTAGCTTACAACTTAGTGGTCTTATACTTGTTTGGTCTTGGTACTTCCCTTATTTCCCCCTCTAACTGGGAGGCGGGACTAGATAGTTCTAGTTATGTGGTTTTGTTTGAAGAAGAGAAAAGTGATAAACTGGTGTAAAAATCAAATACTCCAAAAATGGGCAGAGTCCATCTAGAGGCTCTCATCATCGGTTTGAGAGACAAAGGGGAAAAAGAAGGTGAAACACCTCAACAGTGCAAAAAGAAGTGTCAAATAAAATAACCAGTGAGCACTCCAACAATAAAGATAAGCACCAATAAAACCCATGGTCTTGAGATAAAAACAAAAACAAAAACAAAACGTGGCTGAGCACATAAAGAAAGAAAGAAAAGAAGAAAAATAAATAAATAAATATAAATGGAGACAATAACTTCAATAACGACACCAAAACAAAGAAATTGGCAAATAGTAGATAGATAAATACAGAAAAAATTGTTTTATGCTTTTTGCTATTTTTCCCCCTCCTGTATAGGCACAGTAAATATTGGGGTCATTCGAAAAGGAATTTCCTT
>PVKC010033824.1:0-13860 GCA_004027635.1 Crocidura indochinensis | reverse complement strand
CACTACCGATGAAATTGAAACTGTAATTAAACATCTGCCCAAAAAAAAAAAAGCCCAGGCCCAGATGGATTTCCTAATGAATTTTTTCAAATCTTTCAAGAGGAGCTACTACCAATCCTAGTCAGGCTCTTCCATGAAGTTGAAAAAACGGGAACACTCCCAAACAGCTTTTATGAAGCCAATATCACCTTGATACCAAGAAAAAATGAATATATAGGAAAGTTAATCATTCTTATAAAATTGTCTACTGCTCACATTTTCTTTATGAATTATTCTCTTACCAGACCATTAAAATGGCTCAGCTGAAAACTGTCCTGTGCCAGGTGTCTCACAATTACCTCAAAAATTATACAGTCTCATCGTGGAAAATAAAAGTGTGTTGGCACTTTAGACAACGACAGGGATTGGGCAATCTAGTGTGCCTGGAGCCTAGAGCTGGTCTTATACCAGGAAACATCAGGGGTTTGGTCCCCCTGTATTTAGGCCAAGGATTTCCCTTTCCATGATCCCCATATTTTGGTGGGCCGATGCAAACAATTATTGCCACTCCAGCGCCATTTTTACTGTGCTCCTTTGACTCTTATCCTTAAAAAGAAGCACCCACTTTTGAAGCTAACTTAAACTAATATGCATAAGCATGGAAATGTAAAAAAAAAGTACTATGCCTTCAATGTTTAAGGAATTACATAAGTTTTATGGCTTTAGAATGCTTGATGTGCTGCTAAGAAATATGTATTACAATCTGGGGACTTGAGGGACAAAGTAATTGTGCATGGGTTCTGTTTTATTTTTCTTAATATTCTTTGGCTGAAGGCTCAATGTTAAGATATCAGCAAGGGGACTTATGTGAAGTCTGTTTATGGGTGATCGTCCTTCCACTGTAACTTTACTTTGTCCTCTTTCTTTCTCATATTTAAAAATTAAAAAAATTAAAAAAAATTATACAGTCTCTGTGAGTTGATAGGAAAGAGAGAGTCCTTGGAATTGGGTAGAGGGAAAACCCAGAATGAGACAGGAAATCAACTGAAGAGTGAGGAAGACTATGGAGCTTGAAGCTTCTTCTTGGGGCTTCCAGATAGAACATGGGCAACACAGCTGTAATCGCAAGTCATCAACCCTCTAAAACATGAAAGCTGGAGAGAATAAAATGGCATCACTTCCTCACCAGATAGAGATGGTGTTGGACCTTGAGATTGTTTGGAGATTCTAGTAGGGGAGCACAGCTACTTGTATACCCTTGACCGAGGATGGTCCGTCTCTATTCGGGGAAGGCTGTCCTCTTCGACCAAGCTCGCAACTTCGGGAGGGATTCACATGGAGCGGTGAGGGAGGAAGGGGACACCCGCCTAGCCAGCCAGATCAGCAGAATCAACCCTGGCAGTCAATGGGTGACAGATGTCGCAACCAGATCGCACTCGCATCCAAATAGAGATAGTGTTGGATCATGGCTAAAATGTAAGATCTGGAAGTAATTTAGGACTTTGCTCAGATGCGTTATGCTTACTATGGGTCAGTTTAGGTTATAACATTATACAAAATAGCTCGTTTTGGTTCTCTTCTCTCTAGGGAAACACACTTTCTCTCTTGAGCATGTAATTCCATCTCTCTCTCCTTTCACTTATTTCCCTAAATAAGGTTATTTTACTTCGCTAAAAATAATTGAACTCATTTCCCCTTCATATCTACTCGAAGTGGGTGTGATTGTTATTTTACAAATAAGAAAAGGAGCCAGAGGGCAGTAATTTGCGCAGGAATCAGAATTTAGTCACAAGCACTGAAGGTTTTGGGGCAAGGAAATAGTTCTAAAGCAGGTGTTGGATTAATCAGCCTTCTCCCTAAATAGTTATGGTGTATCAGATTTCACCCTCAACCTAGATGGCTTCCTCTTATACATGTCAAAACACCCATCTGCGTTGGAAGACGTTCTAGAGGGACCCTTTACCTGAACCTATTCTTCACACATGGGGTGGTCCTATTTTCCCAATAAATATTGCAGTCCTGGCCAACTCTTCCCTCACCCCATGTAGTGGAAAGGTCCCTGGACCCGTGTTAATCTTTCTTCAGCCTGATTTGGATTATTTCCTGCAGTGACCCTGCTGTAGAACCAACCCTTTCCTCTCAGGATTATGGCATGTGGATTTATTCACAGACAGAGGATCTCAGTTTCATTCCCTCAGACCTATAGACCCAGGGCTAAACCACAAACAACTCTAAGCATAAGCCAGGGATAGCCACTGAACACTGCCTGGTGTAACCAAAAAGAACTTTAAAGATAAAAGTTTGGCTTCAATGGATCTTGTGAGAGTCCATAGCAGGGTAAAAGGCAAAATATAAAGAAAGCAAAATCTTAGAGTATGCTCTCAATATCTATTCTCTGCAGCATGCATTGAGTCTTCCTTATTGTTACAGTCTTCTGTATTGTTATTATTCAACATGTAACTTTGAACAAGTTCTTTGGTCTCTGAACTTCAATTTTCTCATTTGTAAATTAGGCAAGCACCAATAGACGTAAAATGATGCATGAAGACCATGTAAATGGCCTGTAAAACATACAGAGATGCTGAATAAATGTTCCTTCCTTCTTTACCACTCCTTCACTGTATCTTCCCCACTCTGATCTCTTTTCTTCATGTCCTTAAACTTCTCTTTAAGCAGATAAGAACATTTCTATCTTAAAGATAGTGTCTTAGTAAAGACACTGATCTGGTAAAAAGCAAAAAAATAAACATCTTCACCTGACTTTAGTGCTTCTTTAAGTCACTTGGACCTTAGCTTAATTGTCCTGCTGTTGAATTATCTGTTATTAAGCCTCCTGGACAGTTTGCTTTAATTTAAGGATGTATCAACTATTATGCCATCCCTCTCCTAAGCTGGAATGCCCCAAGGTCTATTTTAGTAAAACAGGACTTTTCTGTTCTAAAGGATGTGTCCTTCCATTTACTGAATCTCTGTTTGGATGCAGTAAATTCTGAAATGACTGGAATGCTCTTTAAAAACACTCAATTTTCACTTGTCTGCTCCTTTTTTTTTATATTGTGGACACACCCAAGTCTTTCAAAGTGGTTTTAATGTTGGTAATTTACAAAGAACCCTAGAGTCATTCATTGCTGTTTTTAATGATTGTACAGGCTTTCATAGAATAGTTTTGAGATTAAAATAAAATGTGCTAGTCATAACATTTGTTAAGTTTGCTTCTCTGTTCTGATTTGAGAAGAAAGTTGCAGATTTGGTGTATGGTTGGATCATACATACAGATGTATGTAGAGGCATGTTTCCTAGTACCTGGATCCATATAACCAATATTTGGATAACCAGAATGCTAGTTCCCTTATTAGTATTATAAACTCAGTGATGATTTATATCAGGAGTCAAATTTTGTCATAAAGGATCAGATTGAAGTTATTTTAGACTTGTGGACCATAACATCTGTCTCAACTAATTCTTCAGTTACAAGAGGAGCCCTTGGCAATATGTAAACTGACAGGGGTGTGTCTCAGTAACATTTTATTCACAAAATTAAGTAACAAGATGGACATAATCTGAGGCCTCTAATTGGAATTGCAATGGAAAATATCTTTGGTGCAAGAAGTTTGGAACAGAACAAAAATGAAGAAAGAACAGAAAAGAGAAAAAGAGAAGAAATGGAAAGAAAATAAAAGAAATAGTCAGAGGATTGTAATGGGCAAATTCAAAGATTTAGGAGTCCATTTGAGTTGAGATTTCTTACTCCAAGAGCTAGCAATTTAATTACTCGAGACAGCAGTTCTACGTAATAGGATTGCTTGTCTATAGTGCTCACAATGGTAATGGGAGACTTAAAAGAGATGAGGTAGGTAAGAATGGAAAGCAAGGGAAATGATGGTAGAAAACAGGAGGGAAGCTGGGGAAATTGGTGGCAGAAAATGAACACTGGTGAAGAAAGGGGTGTTGGAACATTGTATTTCTGAAACTCAACTGTGGCCAACTTATTAACTCTGTATCTCATTGTGATTTAATAAAAGACTGTTTAAGAAAATAGAGAGAAAAGAAAACTATATGCCCAAAGACAGTTACTTAGTCACCTCATGCCTGAACTTCACCTTTAAATAATAGTACTGATCTTATAGAGATATTGCTTTAAGAAGTCTGACTACCAACAGAAATTATTTCTTGTGGTCTTGAGGCTAAAGTCCAGGGACAGGGAATCTATATGTTTAGTTCTATTGAGGACCTACTTCCAGATTATTAACTTCTTACTGTGTCCTCACATGAAAGAATATATCAAGTTCTCTTGATAAGGGCAAGAATACAACTCATGATGGATCCACTTTTTTGACCAAATTTTCCCCCAAGACATGAGCATCTGAATTTGGTCAAAGATACAAATATCTAGACTGTATCATGTTATGAGAATTAAGTTTTCCAAAGAAAAGTGCATTAAGGAAATGGAATTAAAATAATAAAATATCACTTCATGCCAGTGATAATAACCTGAATCAACAAAGTGTAACATGGTCTGAACCATAGTACAGCTTCTAGAATGCTTACCTTGTATGTGATTGACCTAGGTTCAATCTCCAATACCACAAATGATCCCCAAGTCCCACCAGGAGTAAATACAGAACACTACTTACTGGGTGTAGCCAAATAATAGCTATCAACAACCAATGTTTGTCAAATGCTTGTAGGAATTTTTTTAGTCCATCCTCTGTGGAAAGAAGCAGAGTCTTCAAAAATTATAAGTAGAGGGGCTGGAGAAATAGCACAGCTAGGAGGGAGCTTGCCTTGCACATTGCTGACCCAGGTTTGATCCCCGACATCCTAGAGCACTGATAGGAATAACCTCTGAGCACAGAACCAGGAATAATGCCCAAACATTGTAGAGTGTGGCCCAAAAACCAAAAACTAATTGTAAGTAGAGTTAAACTATTATTCACAATCCACTCCTTCACGTTTATCCCAAGACAATAAAATATTAATTTGAAAATATATATGTACATAATGGAATATGACTCAATTGTAAAAAAAGATAAAATCTTGCAATTTACTACAATTTGGATAGAACTAATGGGTGTCAACTTAATCAGAGTAAGGAAGACACATTTTGAATGATCTCACTCATCTGTGGAATGCAAAGAAACAAAGCAAGGAAATAGATAATATATATGTTTACTTTTAACTCTTTGTCTGTATATTTTTAAATTGCTTTCTGTGAGGTTTATACTAATTTCCCCAATTTGTGTATCTAAACTATGAAAGATCCTAATAATATGTACCTCCAATGTATTCATTTATACTTATAATACAATGATAATTTTGCCATATGTTTTCCATCGTGCAATTAATTGAGAGCTGTTGGGGGCCAGATTTGGTTGAAATTTGTTGGTGATGGAATAAATAAATAAATAAATGAAAAGAAAGGAAAAAATAGAAGAAAAAGTAGAGGAAAAACACAATGAGGAAGAAAGAAAGGATAAAAAGAGAAACAAAGAATTTAACAAAAGGAGAGAAAGTGGAAACAATGAAGAACAAGAAAGAAGAGGAAGAATATTAAAGAATAGCAGAAAAGAAAGGAGAGAAGGACTAGAGCAAGTACTGAATGAGAGAAGCCCAGTATGGGGAGGAAAGAGTTCCTGGTCTTAGCTGCCAGCATTAATGAAAGCCTCCTATAGAGTACTTTTCCTTGAAGAGGAAGGGCAACATGTCACATACCATAAGGTGCATATACATGAGCAAATAAATTGCCAACCAATACATTTTTAAAGGGAACCCATTATGCTTATTTATTGAAGCTTTCAAGTGTTACATCGGATCCTGTACTGAAGTAAATTATTAAGCACCTCTGTATCTACTCTGAAAATATCATGACTCCTTCTTTTGAATCTTGCTTCTATTTCTACTTGAGTCTTTCTTTTTGGGAACTTGGAGCAATTCACTATCATTTGAGCTTCTCTTCAGAAAATACTTGAGAGCATCCACTTTCAGTTTTTACAGAAACTGGTCGACAGGAATTCTCAGAGTCTGGTTGATGTAAACAATGAAAGTAAACGAATGGTTCTTATATTAATTTTTCTTTCTCCTTTTCCTTCTCCTTCCACCTCCCCTTATATTTTATTTTACTACCAGTAACTCTTCACTTCTCCACTAAGCAGATTGTTTTTTGTCTAAAGTCAGACATTAGAAATAGCTGACCTGTCATTTGAATGCCACTGGAGTTGTCAGTCATATGACTACCTCCCTAACCTGCAGAGATTTCACTTTCAAAGTGAAGGCAAAAATAACTACAGGACTCAGTCAAATGCAAGCAAATGAAAGGAGTAAAAATTAGAAAAGGGCTCCAATTCTATTTTTATAAATGCTCTAGCTCATTGATTTCGGTGAATTCAAGTTTACTTTTCTAGTCTATCATTCCTGAGTCCCCTGTATAGAACTCGGTGGGGAAGTGAGATTTCAAAGTCCTGCAACAGACTTCCAAAGTCTGGCTTGACCAGTTGGGTGTAGGATTTCTGTAGGCAAAAGACTTAACTCTGCTGAAGCTCAGTTTCTTCAAATGCAAAGGAGGGCTATTACAGCATTTATCTCATTAGACTGTTAGAAGGATGAACTAAAATAAGGTTCATGAATCAAGTCATCACAAAGCTCTTCCCTTTTTCTATGTGCTCATGGTGTTTTTCCCATATAGACTTCTAATCATCCTACCAGGCACCAATGCCACTTCCCAAGTGAGTCATCCCTTGGCCCACCTCTGACATCTTATATCATCAGTTACCTACATGCTCATGTGATTGCCACCAATTTTGCCCTGAGGTTCTTTGTCACAGTTCTAAACTCCAACACTTTATTTTTAACCCAGAGTGATGGAAGCATCACTTCATTCTAATAAATCAATGTTCCTCATTTAGCAGGGCAATTGTAGTTAAGAACAGGAATGGTGAATTAGGCAAAAGCTCACAGGGTGGTGGCAGAATAACCATTTATCAAAGGTTTGAGCTGCCATTTCATTTCCTCTGCTTCAGTGTTGCTGGTTTGATCATTTTGGTCTATTTCACTTGGTTCCCTTAACTAGAGCATAAACCATTTGAGTGTTCAGATCAAGTCTGTGCTTTCTCATTCCCCCCCCCCTTAATACCAGGCATTGTTTTTGTAAGTAGATTTATTAAGATTATTCCAATCCTATTTTTATAGATATCTAGAATGTCAAAGAAAAAGTATTTGTTAAGCAAGAAGAAAACCTTGGAAGTCATGTAAAGGATTATGGGAGCAATCACAGATCTTCTCAAAATATGAAAGCAATCCCAGGAAAATTTTTACCACTGAAGGACAATTACATTATCTTTTCTTTATTTTTAATCTTTCTTTTGCATCCAGTAAATGAAAACTGATAGCCTACTTCTCTGCTCTCAAAAAGTTTACATTGAAGTTGAGAATATAAAGTCTCTAAATACACAAAAATGATCCTGGCAGCAGTCCTTAGATTAATGAAAATGAGATGCCAGCTCCTGGGCTTGATAAATGGCATGACTCATCTCAGATTAGGCTGGGTTCTCATTAACTGGTCACAAATCTGTGTCCCTCATTCATCTTGGAGCTATTCAAGGGCAAGAACCATGAATTAATCATCTTTTTTATTCCAGTGAGTAGAACAGTGCTTGACATTCATTCATTCATGGATTCATTTACTCACACAATTTTAATGAGCATCTACTATGTGCCA
Source organism: Crocidura indochinensis (assembly GCA_004027635.1). NCBI lineage: Eukaryota > Metazoa > Chordata > Mammalia > Eulipotyphla > Soricidae > Crocidura > Crocidura indochinensis. The sequence continues at coordinate 6,167 of PVKC010033824.1, read as the reverse complement.
GGCATAGTAGGTATTAATCTGGGCCCAACCCTCTAGGGTCCTTGTCTTCCCAAGATATATCCCTGAAATGTCACCATCATGCATGAAATTATACAAGAGATTATTTTGAAAACTCCTCCCATGAGTTAGGCAGTGGGTGTATAGCAAATTAATGTGGATACACTTCTTGCTGTTGAAAGACTCTCTCTCTTCTCTCTCTCTCTCTCTCTCTCTCTCTCTCTCTCTCTCTCTCTCCTGGAAAGATGGATGCTGAATAAACAGGTTTTCCCTGGAGGAAATTTGCATTTATGCTTTCAATTTTACTCTTTTTCATGCTTTCTCTTGTCACCTGGTTCATTTTACAGCCTGTTCTGCAGTGTGACTCATCTCCTTCCTACTGGTCTGGTTAACTCCTGACCATGGGCCCAGATTCCTATACAGATTGTTGAGCCTCACTCTTTCTTGAGTTGGTGAGCTCTCAACCTACTCTTGGATAACAGCAAGTCAGTTCAATTTGTCTCTAAAGGCTTCCTCTTTTGAAGACCATTTTACCTCTAGGGTGTGGGGCCCCAAGGCAGCATACAAACAAAGTGTAGTAGTAAAAAAAAAAAAAAAAACAAAAAACAACTTGCTTTGTAGTTACTAAAGGGAGGCATGAATGAAAAGGCAGCAGAACTTTTCTTTCAGGGAAAAGGTTTGCCAGGGGTCAGCTTTCATGTTATGATAAGCGTAAGTGCTGCAATTGTCTTCCTGGCAATGGAGCATTTGGGGGGAGGGAGAGAGGAACTCAAAAACCATTTTCATTAGGCAATTATGACAATTAAATATTTGAGACTGGGGATCCTAATCCTTATTTGATTTCCACTTTAATTTCCTAATAATGCATGCCTCTGTTCTCATTGTACTCTTTGCCTTTGAATTTGCGTGGAATTCATTTGCTCCGGATAATTGCTTCTTGATAAGACTGTCTCTTGTCACGTTCACAAAGATCTAACTCTGAGGGATGGAGGTGGGGGCAATAAATTTACTGTTAGTAGGGAAAATTTTTTACAGCCTGGAAAATACGAGCTTTATCATTATGTCCCGTTAGAGACAATGAAATAAAGAGGTGATCGAAATGATCATTCTGACAGCTCTGGTCAAAATTATCATGTTTCCCTCTTTCAGAATCTGTGAACTCATGTAGAGCTGTATTCCCAAGAGGAGCTCTAGGGACAAATATTTACCAGTACCTACTTGATGTCACCCTGCAGAACACTCATCGGGTCATCAGCACTAGTGGTGAGGAAGCACTTCTCCTTAATCCTATGGCTAGAATGTCAGAGCTCATGATTCAGAATGAATCCACCAATTAGTGACCAAATTTTAATCCAATGTTCCTCACCCACTTCCTATGTTTTCTTTATCACACTAAGTTCCCTCTTATCATGCTTGCCGGCAAAAGCTTTGTGATCTGAAATATGCTGTTGAATTCCAATTTTTTTCTTGTGTCTTCATTTGTTAGGATAAAAGAATCCTTCCAAGCTGAGTACTAAAAGATTTAATGTTAGATCCAGAATAGTTTTATCATTTAAACCACAATCATGGTTAATATTATCATTTATCAGAATATCATCTTGTCATTCCATAAGCTCATGTGGTGCCAGAAAGTAGCAGTGTGATGTGATTGCTGAAACATCGGACAGTCATCTAGAGAGCATTTCTCAACTGGGGTGCCATGTGTCCCCCAGACCACAAATGAAAATCATGTAAATGGGGAACCATAGATTGAGACTAAGGGACCAACTAGTGGCATAGGGTTGTCACAGGAAGGAAACAAAGCCACAGTCAGTGAAGGACTGAGTTGTACTCATCTCAAGGTGGACTCAAGATTGGGCAACAGTTTGAGAGTTCCCAACAGCTCTCAGCATGCAGACCTGAGGTGACACTGCGTGGGTTTTTTATGTTTGCTGTCTGATTTAGTATTCTTAACTTCTAAAGTTAACCTCGGATTTGAGATCCCTACAAAGACCACAAGAAATGAATAGCACCGCAATAAGGCATGGGAGTTTATTTACCAGCATGCTAAGGTCACCCCTCTAAGGCAACAACCCCTTACTGAGCTCTCAGGTTCCTTTAATAGGGTTACAGATGTTTCAAACCATCACATTTAACCTTTAAATTGATTGGTTGTTGTCTAGGCCGTGTTTCCTTTTATGGCAAGATATCTAGACTGGAATATTGTGGTTTTTAGGGCTTTGGGGTCTGTGTCAGCTGAAGTATTAGAGGAAGGGCTCAGGTGCCCTCTGGGTGCCCATGAACTTGTCTACCCAGAGGCCCCCCAGGTGTTGTTATTTTATCTCACTGTTTTGGTACATGTTTTGAAGTTTCTGAAACTGGCTGTTCTGGCCTAGTCTTTGTTCCTTAAAACTTGAGCCTGTCATGGCTGTACTTAGGTTCAAAGCAAAGCTAGGTTACAGTTAATTCTAAATCAAATTTTAGTTTCTAACAGTATGGAAGAGAGGAGAGGAACTCTGATTCTACAGTAACTGGTGGGTCACTTGGGCCCAGAAGGCAAGTGTGCGGTCACAGTCAAGTCATTGGGAAGAGTCTGGTGAAAGAATGGAATGAGAATAAGATAAGAACATGGGTATTAATACTCCTGGGGTCTAGGAAATGTTTGGTTACAAAACCTGTTTACCTACTGCCCACTGCTCATCCCTTAGGTACTTTGGCCAGGGGCTTTGGATTCCAATAGAGTTAGTGCCTCAAAGAGCTGCAGGAGGGGAAAGAAAAGAATCAAGGGCATTAACAAATTTCATAATGCAGCATGATAAATAGCTCTCATTGAAGCATATATATCAAAGGCCTGGGGAAGAACGAAAGAGGAGCAGTTGCTGGAATCACCAGCAATTAGTTGTTAGAACTTGAACATTAAAGTCAGAGGCTGATGAGTAGCCAGGCTGCTAAGCACTGCATTGAGCTCCTTCAAATCACCCCTCCTGCTTCAGCTAGAAATAGGCCTATAGGGAAAAAACTCTAAGCCCAAAGCAGAGGGAATGGGGGAAGGGAGCAGTTCGTTTTAGTAGGCAATCCTGGGTCCTCCAGACTCTTCTTGAATGCTGTTTCTACAAATATTCTCACACCTACCTGACTGCATCCCTTCCTCTCATAAATACCAGGGCAGAGGCAAGGTCTTTGATCTTCACAGAGCTCTCATTGCTCATTGTGACTGCAACACTGAAAATATTTACAAAGCCACCACATTGATGGCTCCATGTCAGGTCTCGCTCAGATCAAATACGAGATGTTGGCTTTGTAAATCACCAGGCGTAGCACTAAGAATGGACAAGAAGCATGCATGACATCAAAGTTATTTCCTGGGTCTGTAAATCAGGCATGTATTCTGGCATACAAGATGTGATGGACACAAACACAAACAGAGGTGTGTGTATGCCCATATTTCATAGGCACATGGCCGTGCATTTAGCCTGCATACAGACTGTGGTCCTTACATGCCTGTTGTTTTAGATATATGCACGCACATGAACACACACATCTAACAGAAACATAGCAATCCCAATTTTTATTGCAGCATTTGGCTTGATCTGGCAGACAGAAGTCCGTTCTCAACCCAGTGGTCATCTTCTCTCAAATGCCATTTTCAGTGCAACTTTAAAAGCACAGCAGACTCATTACGATGCTATTACCTGGCATTTGTGCAGAGATGGGTGTGATTAGCCCAGCCACAGAGGCAGTGGAGCCTGCCTGCCTGCCTCCTGCGGCCCACCCAGTATGGCCTCTGAGGACATGGGCAGCACCATGTCTCCACACCTGAGATGAATCACTCCCTAGCCACCCTCCAGCTCTGACATTTCAACTCCACCAGTAAATCTGTGTGTGAGAGACCAGAGCTTCAAAGTTAATCCCAGGATTCTTCAGTTTTATTTCTGCTTATTCCTAGCACCTTGTTTTGTGGCTTTGATGGGCCACATTCCATCTTACCACATCCTAAGTTAGATTCTCTCTATTCATTAAAAACTACAGGGGAACTTTTGCATCTTTGATGACTTTATGGAAGAAATGTGGTTTATAAGAATGCATATGTTTTAGGGGTACGATTTAAGACCTCTTCATATGTGTGTTATCTATCACACCACACCGTTAAACCCCAGGTAACCACACTCCTTCCCCGCTCTCCACCTTCTCATGCCTCTCTGTGCTCCCTCTCAGGTAATCTCAGTTTTTCAGCAGAGTCCAGGGGTTTGTTTTCCTTTGGCTTTGTATCTGACTTTGCCTCTTTTCACCCTCTCTCTCTTCTGCACACAAGTGAAATCGTCTGGTATTTATCTTTCCTCTTCTGACTTAATTTGCTTAGCATGGAACAGAGATTTGGGCTCTCCAGAGTTCATGAATCGAAATTTCCCTGGGTAGGATGCAGAACTATGTATCTTTACAAGTTCCCATAGAGATTTTGATACAGATCCATGGGCCAGACTGGGAACAGAGAATTCAGTGCTACAATATCTCTATTGAACTGCCTCTATGTTCTAAATGTAGCTCCCTCCATGCCAAGGCCTTTCCATAAAAGCATCGAAAAGCATAGAATTTTTAAAGATATCACATTACCTATTTATTTCTGGATAACAATTTACTTAGGTTTCAAACTTTAATGAATATGCATTGTTTCCTAGTTTCTGGGGCCAGGAATTCAGGAGTATCTGGACATGAGAGACAGCCTCTAGGACTAGTCTGAAATTGCAACTAAGTCTATATAGACCATCTACTAAATGTTTAACGGGAAGGATCAAGCACCTATCTTGCATGCTGGAAACTTTGAGTGCAGGTGTATAACCTCCATGTACTATCTAAATACATGGTGGCCTCTCTAAGCACTTATGGTCCTGCATAGTAACACATTACCAATCTTAAGTACCAAACCTGTCTGTTCTTAACTGGAAAAGCCCTATAAATTTGTTTTGTTTTGGGGTCACACTAGAGGTGCTCAGGAGTTACTCCTGGCTCTGAGCTCAGAAATCGCTTCTTTCAGGCTCAGGGGACCATTTGGGATGCTGGGGATCAAACCAGGGTCCATCTTGGGTTGGTCACATGCAAGGCAAATGCCCTACCACTCTGTTATTGCTCTGGCAGCCTATAATTTTTTTTAATTAAAGCCTAAACATTAAAATTTGACTCTCAATAGAGAATTCACTTTCAGGATTTCTCACACAGGATTGGCTGCTTGTGGAAAGTCTTATTTTCTGTCACATTGGTCACTTTGCGGGGCTACTTTAGTGTCTTGTAAAATGGCAACTGACTTCCCCAGAGCAAGTCATCCAGGGGATCAAGATAGGAAACACAATCTTTTCTGTGAGCCAATCTTTAAGGTCACCTTTGTACCCCTGCAGAAATCTGTGGGTCACACAGAGTTAGCTTTGCTTTAGTAGAGAACTACTGATGTGAAGGTTGTGCAGCTTCCTGGATAAGTTGCTTTGTGAAAGACAGGCCTTAGGGAGGCTGAAGTGGACATCATTGTACTAATGACACTAAAAAACTGGAATAATCTACCTATATTCTAGTTGGAGCTCTGAAAATATCCTCATCATACACATGTCTGCTTATGTGCTCACATATAAGACCCTGACCTAAATATATCAGCTTTTGATATGGAGGGAACTCTGAAGTAACATCAGGAGGTTCAGGATCCTGCTCTACTGGTGATTCTTGACCAATCAGATTGATGTTTCAATGCAAGTATCTGAGGAGGCAGTGGTGCTCAGCCCTGCAGTGTTGCTGAAACCTGAGTTGCCCTAGCAGTAACTAGGAGCCTCTAGTTACTGCTAGGAGCCTCTGGGGTTGCATTCAATGATGCTCAGGGATCCAGATGGTTCTAGGAATCTAACCTGGGTCACCACATGCTGGCCTCAGTCTCTAACCACTGTCCTAGCTCTGTGTTGTCAGAATTTAGATTACATATGTGTGTGTTGAAGAGGGTAGGGCCTCCCATCTGCACACACAGCACGTGTTTAGAAGCTATACTGAGAAACTCTTGCTATTCCTTTCCCCAAAGCTGTGACATCAACACTAATCCTGAGACTTTGCAAACTAAAATCACTGCCTCAGTTTTCTTCATTCCCTTGTCTTTTCTTCCTTCCTTCCTTCCTTCCTTCCTTCCTTCCTTCCTTCCTTCCTTCCTTCCTTCCTTCCTT
>PVKC010033823.1:0-13778 GCA_004027635.1 Crocidura indochinensis | reverse complement strand
TTTGGTGCTGCCAACTTTCTCCTTCCCACTCCCACTTCACAGAAACTCCAGGACTTCCACTGGCATCTCTAGTTTATATAATGTTCCAAAGTAAATCATGATTGTAAGGAAATCATGATATTTTTAAGCACAGCAATGAAAAGTAACTAGATTTATTCTTTTTCCATGTATTTATTTATTTTAACTAGTAGATATTTAGTTTGAATCATAAATGAGGTAAAATTACAGATTTGTCATAATATATGGAAAATATAATTTGTCATAAAAATATCATTGCAATTTTGATTAGTCAGGGATTTAATAAATGCTGATGATTCACAGTGGGTAGAGAGGCAAAAGAGGAAGAAAGACTGTGTGTAAGAAAAGAATGCAGTACTAATTAGATCCAGATGGAAGAAATGGAATCTAGAAGGTGGGAAAGGTTATAACATTATTTCATCCAAAACATCTTAATTCCAGAAACAAATGATTTTGACAGTTAAGTTTTGATTGAGATGATGTTCAATGTTCTTTATTTACTAAAATATAATACCAAATGTTCTTTATTTACTTTTGAAATTACACAGCTGAAAAGCATTGTTAATAGAAATACTTGTGTTAAGAAGTAATTCACACACCCTATCTGTTAATTTTCATTCCTAACATGCTATTTTAGCAGTTTTTCCTTCAGGGAAAACTAACAAAATGTCCTAACCATCATCATCAAAATTTCATATATTTATACTCTATTGTAAAACTTTCTAATTACAACTAATACACATAAGGAGATCTTGACAAAGTTTCTGGGGTTTTTGTTTGTTTGTTTGTTTGTTTACACTCTGTTATTACTGAAGGCCAGCAATCTTGAGTTGGGAACATTCAAAAAAATTATTGGGAATATGAGCAGAAGAGATAGTCATGGGAGGTAAAGTACTTGTCTTGAATGAACCCAATCTTTTGATTTCCAGTACAATTCTATAGCCCTAAGTTAGAGTGCCATTCTTTCAGATCTCTGTAACAATTTAATTCTTTAAATGATACATTTAAAATATATTTTGAACATTCTCCCATGGCTATAATAAAAAATTGCTCTATGTATGAACATGGGTATAGTAAGTAAAAGTATGCCGCTAAAATAAAAAGTCAAGTTGTACACACAAATATTCTTGGTGACATACTTAAAGAGTTTTGGGGTTTTTTTGGTGTGTTATACACTGACACTGACTTACATACTGTTTCTAATAGAGTTAGAGGTATTCACTGTCCCAACTTCAAACCTACCACTAGTGTCAGCATTCCTCCACCAATGACCACAAGGTTCCCTCCAAGTCACAATAACCCCCTTCAGAAAACTCATATCTTTCCTTTTCTTTGCTTATTGGTCACATGCTTTCACTAGAGTTGACTCTTTTGGTTTTGTTATACATAGTTATTTCACTTCCACAATAGAGGAATGTTCAATACTCTCGTAAAATGTCTTTATAATATAACCAGTATGTCTCCCCACCTCTAATTCTCTCCATGGTATTTTAATTTCTACAATCCAGGGAAAAGAGATCAATGATAATGTATCTAAAATATAATACCAAATATTATATATGAATATATGTATATTTATTATGATTCTTTTACAAATAGTTTGACTATATATTATATTTTATATTATACTATATATTATATAAAATTACATCTATAATACTAGTTAATTGTATTTTGATTGAGAAATTAGAAGTAAAACTGTGGAAAAATAAATTCATATGAATATGTGTATATACATGTATATATGTATATATGAATATGTGTATATACATATCTATGTATATATGTATGTATATATCGTGTAACAATCTGACTTAGGAATTAATATTTGATGAAACACAAACATTCCAGAAAAGAATGAGTTTGATCCTGAGTTTAAATATGCTAATACTATGTAAAAGAAATGATATTACCATTTAAGAAATAGTACTATCACTTAGAAGTTAAATATCTTTAATAATGTTGTATATAAAAACATCCAAGAAAATAATAAGTTTATTTAGAAAGTTGAGGGGAGGGGTAGAAAAAAAGGCCATAAGGACCTATGGAATGACCCACAAATAGGTATACTGTAATCATTCTTTTGCCCTGCCAACTTTCCTGGAGGAAAGATCAACAGAGACCTTTATAATAGATTTCTCTTTCATAACACCCATTTTTAAGATGTAAAATCCCTTTTAGGCTTGATTAAAATTAGATAGGTATCTGGCCCTACCCCAATGCTTATTGGTCCCAAACAATAAATGTTCTTTGTGGAAGACAGTCAGTCAGGGCTCTCAGGCCACATGGGTGAGCCCACTAACCCCAAGCTTTTCTCTCTCATCTGTATTTGGGGGGAGGGGCACACCTGGAGGGACTCAGTGTTAACTCCTGGCTCTACTCTAAGAAATCACTCTGGAAGGCCTGGGAGACCACGTGGGATGCGGGGAATTGAACTCAGGACAGTCACGTGCATGCAAATGCTCTGACCTATGTGCTATTACTCTAGCCCCCGCCGTCTAATTTTCTTAATCCTCGTGGAGCCCCACTTTACACCCCTTCATCCAGGGTTGGACTATGACATAATAATATCTCTATCTTGATACCAATAGATAAATATTACTTCAGTTTCACATTTGCTTGGAGTAAGAAATAAATTCCAAGAAAATAAACAATTTGCTGATAATGAACAAGAGAATGATGCCTACAGTTTTAAGCTGGTAGAGTTCCTGTTACCTAAGAATAAAGCTTAGTTACATAAAGAAAAATGGAGGCAGAATTCTCCATGACATTGAAGTTAAAGGCATCTTTAAGGATGAAGCACCATTTGCCAAGCAAGTAAAATGAAATATAAATAAATGGGACTATAATAAGTTAAGAAATTTCTGCACCTCATAAGAAATGGTGACCAGGATACAAACACTGCCTACAGAATAGGAGGAATTTTTCACCCAGTACCCATCTGATAAGGCATTAATATCTTAAACATAGAAGGCCCTGGTAAAGAAATTAACAAGAAAATAATATCCAAGCCCAATAAAAATGAGGAGAAAAGATGAACAAAATTTTTCTCAGAGGCCAGAGAGTTAGCTCAGTGGTAGGGTGTTTGCCTTGCAAGTGGCCAACCCAGGAGGAACCCTGTTCAATTCCCAACATCCCATATGATCCTTCAGCCTGCTAGGGACGATTTGAGTGAAGATCCAGGAGTGGATTCTGAGTACCACTGGGTGTGGCCCAAAGACTAATCAATCAATAAATATATAAGTTTAAATTTTTTTCTCAAATAAGAAGTAAAAATGGTCAAAGCCACATAAAAATGCTTGACATTTTTAATCATCTTGGAATGGCAAAGCAAAACAAAATATGTTACCATATCACATTATAGAGACTGATACTCATCAAAAGAACCAGAACAACAAGTGCTAGTGTAGATGAGGCAAAAAGCAACTCTCATTCAATGCTGGTAGAAATGTAGACTAGTCCCCACCATTTTGGAAAATAATTTAGACATTCCTAAAAACTTAGAAATTTAGCTTTCATTCGACCCAGCATTAATCCTCCTGAGAATATAGGATAGGAGCCCAAAAGCATAATGCAGAAAAGTCATCTCTACTCTTCTGTTCATTGCAGCACTACTTACAATAGTTAGAATCTGGAAAAAAAACTCACGTGCTCGAGAACAGATGGATAAAGAAACTATGGTACATCTACACAACAGAACACTATGCAGATGTTAGGAAAAAATTAAATCATGAAATTTGCATACTTGTGGATCGACATGTATCATGCTGTATCATGCTGAGTAAAATGAGTCAGAAGGAGAGTGACCATAGAATTATCATATTCAATTTCATAATAAAGAAATCATAATATGAGAATGATACCCAAAGGCAATAGAAATACGGAGGAGGAGTGTAGTTAGGACAGAGGAAATAATCATTTTGGAAAAGAACTGGGAACTGAAAGGAAGTAAAGTGGTATTCATCCTGCCCTGCAATAACAGTATTTGCAAACAATGATGCCTAAAAAGAAAAAAGGAGAGAGAGGGAAGATAGAGAGACAGAGGAAACTTGTTGCCACATAGGCAGTTTAAGGTGGTTGTGGGGAGATGGAGTGGAAACTGAGAATATTGGTAGCAGAAGATGATCACTGGTGAAAGAATGAAGATTTTATGATTGAAACTCAATTATTAACAACTTTTTTTCCAATAATTTTTATTGTGACCAAAATGAATTAGAGTAATATTTTAGGTACATAGTGACATTGAATCAGGGGAATTCCCACCACCAGTGTTGTACATTCTCCAACCCTGTTGCCTATAAAACCCTTCTGTGCCCCACAGATTGCTAATATAAGTGGTCCCCTCTGTGTCTAGCTTGTTGTAGATTGGGTATCAATTCTGTTGTGATTGACTTTAGATTTAGTGTTTAAGTCTGATCATTTTTGTATTGCTACTCAATGTTCATACGACTATTTGGTCTTGGTACCATCCATTTTCCCCCTCAATTTGAGGCAGAACAATATGAGTCAGGTTATGTGGTTCTGTTTGAAAAGAAAAGAAAAAATAGGAAAAAAAGAAAAAAGAAAAATGAAAAATAAAAGATAGGAAAGGAAAAAACAAAAGCAAACAAGCACAAAAGCAAACAAACAAAAAATACTGGGAGGAATCCATCTACTTATCAACAACTTTTTAACTCTGTCTTATGCTAATTTAATAAAGAAAAAATTACTAGAAAAAGGACAGCGATCCAGTTGAAAACGATCTGTTTAAAGGTAACTAAAGTTCCTTGTTTTTATTGTTATAGATACTAATAATTTAGCATGTAAACAACTTAAATTCATAATAAGGAAATTGTTTATTTATTTTGTTTTGGGAAGGTATATTTAAGTTTTTTTAATTTTTATTGTGGTGAAAGTGAATTACAATTCTCTCACATAGTGACAATAGTGACATAGTGACAATAAGTGAGGGACATTCCCACCACCTGTGTTGTTCTCCCATCCACCCCTCTTCCCAGCATGCATCCTACATCTCCCTCCTTTACCCATGTAATGCCAGTGCAACTGTTTTATTATAATACCATTATTTTACCATGTTGTTTATAATTTAGTCAGTTCTGGCATTAAATATTCAAATGCCAATCCTACCACCAGTGTTACCTTCCCTTCACCAGTGTCCCCAATTTTCCAAACACCACCATAGCTTTCCTCCATGCAAGCAAAAATTTACTTCAATTTGTTATTTCAGCATAGAGGCAAATTGCATCATCAAAACATAGTTAACAGGTTCAGTTAGAAATGATTACTATATCTCTCTATGGTGTTACTAAAGTCAGTGTTTAAGGATCTACTGAGCTGTGATTGATGCTAGTTGAACCTTCTGTGTTACTGCTTAGGTTCATTGAGTATGACAAATTTCTATGTAATTTTACCATCTGATTTCCTGTAATACTACAGGGCTGACACTATAAATATAAATGTATATTTATATATACATATATATGTTTTTCTTATAGGGTGTAGGATGTAGTGTTGGGCTACTGTAGTTCAAGTAGAAATGGAAATCCTTTCTACATGCACCCCATTGGATTCACACCTCTTAAAGATATTACAAATGTGTCCTCCTGTACCAGGCTATATGAGAAGCATAAATATTCATTATTAATTATGATTATTATATTTTTATTATTATTAATTTTGGGAGCTTGGTGGGAACCCAGGCTGTTTATATGCTGAAATGATGGTATCTATAGATGGGTCTGCTGGAAAAAAATTTAACATACTCTATGCCTGGGTTTTCCATTAAATAGATGCTCTCTATTAAATAGATGTACTAAATTTTATTGCAAACTGTCTTCTTCTTTTCTTTTTATTATTCTTCCTTCTCCTCCTTTTCTTATTTCTCTTCTTTTTCTTCTCCCTTCCTTCTTTCTTTTCTATTTATCTGTCTTCTGAAAAATATTTTAATTTAGAGAAATTTGTGTATATATACGTATATACATATATACATACAGAGAAAGTAAAAGATGTTAAAAAGAGAGCACAAGATTAATAGGAGTCCTCAGTAAATTTAAAATTCATTACCATGTGATCCAAAAATTTCACTTTGAGGTATCAGTACCCTATGTTTAAAAACATTTATTGAGGGGCTAAGTGATAGAACAGTGGTAGGGCGTTTGCCTTGCACGCAGCCAACCTAGGACGGGGATTTGATCCCCTCCGTTTCATATGGTCACCTGAGACTGCTAGGAGCAATTCCTGAGTGAAGAGCCAGGAGTAACCACTGGGTGACCCAAAAAGCACAAAAAAATATTGAAAAGCATGACTGCACGCTATATACAATATTTAAGATACAGAATCAACCTTGGTGTATAATTAGAGGTGTATGAATTATAAAGATGTAATATGTAAATACACTGAGATACTCTGCAGTTGCAAGGAATGACAAAATCTTCACCACTCTGCAAATTTCTGCAAATTTGTGAAACCTTTTTGGAACTGAAAAATATGTTGAGTTAAGTAAACTAGAAGAAAGACAAATATAGGATGATCTCTCCTATCTGTGGTATATAAAATAACTGGATGAGAAAATGCAATGTAGTAAAGAGAAGGTACCTAGATCACCCTTGGTTCCAGAGCTTAGAGAGAGGAAGGACAGACAGAGAAGGGATGAATTCTAGACAGAAAGGAAGATGAGAAAGGGAACTAATGTAAACAGGGGTTGGAGCTTCAGTTGCATTGTCTTTGTGGGAGTGTGGTATAGCTATACAACTAAAACACAGATTCACAACACTGAAAACATGATATTTAAGCAGAAACCACTGATCTTTAATGTGTCTGTCAAGGTGGTTAGGCAAAAAGTGGGGTTGAGGGTGGTGCTGTGAAGTGGCAGATGATCGAGTAGAGAAACACTGGTGATGAAGTTGACACTGGTGTTGGGATTGGTGTTAAAATTTCATACGACTAAAACTCAACGATAAATAACTTTAATAAATAAATCATATGATTTAATTAAATCATAATTCCCTAACTAAATAAAAAATAAAAATAAAAAGTTTGCTTAGATTGTCTACAGTGTCTAAGATTAGACAACTTAGGCTGAGACTTGCAAATCTTCAAAATAAAAAATTTGTTGATAATTTTACTTTATTTTGGTCCTCCAAAGTGGTGCCGGTAGCTAACAGAAAGATACTTAGTGGTGTTAGGGAGTTCATTTGTTACTAGGTACTGAACAAGTACACTGTGGCAAACCGGACATGAACTCTAGATATTGGAACAATTTTCCTGAGTACTCTCTTTTCCGTAGGAAAAGAATGTGAAAGGGGGAATTGATTTTTAGTATAATTTTTATTTTAATCATGGTGGTCTACATATCATTGACAATAATATTTTAGGTATATATTAACATAAAATCAGGGAAATTCTCATCACTGAATAGTCCTCCTTCCACCTCCGTTCCTGTCCTACCTCCCATATCTTCCTCCCTCACCCCGGGAGAGTTGCTAGAATAAGTGGTCCCCTCTGTGCCTAGCTTACTACTTAGTGGTCTTACATCTGTTTGGTCTTGGTACCTCCCTTATTTCCCCCTCTAATTGGGAGGCAGGACTAGATAGTTCAAGTTATGTGATTTGAAGAAGATAAAAGTAATAAACTGGGGGAAAAATCAAATACGCCAAAAATGGGCGGAGTCCTTCTAGAGGCTCTCATCCTAGGTTTGAGAGATGAAGGGGAAAAAGAAAGTGAAACACCACAACAGCACAAAAAGAAGTTTCAAATAAAATATCCAGTGAGCACTCCAACAATAAAGATAAATGCCACATAAAAGCCATGGTCTTGAGATTAAAAAAAAAAAAAAAAAAACATGGCAGAGCACATAAAGGTATTCTTTACCTGTAATCCTGTATAACATCCTGTTGCAAGTCAGTCCCTGAAGGGGTTGACTGATGGAAGGATGGAGAATGAGGTCTTTCCCCTCCAGCTCAGAGGAGTATGAGGTCTTTCTTTGCCCTCCAGTTCAGAGCACACGTCTGCCACCCTGCTCAACCAGCGGTTCTGAGGTGAATGCGGTGGGAAGAAAGCCAACAGGCAGCCAGGCTTCTGAAGAAAATAGCTCTTTATTCCTTGAAGAGGCCGAAGCTCCAAATGGCCTAGGAATAGGCGAGGAAGAAAAGCCCCCACCTTCCACATGTGCTTGCTTTTATGCCCCAGAATCAGGTACCACCCAATGGTGGAAGCAGAATCAGGTACCATCCTAGGTTGGGGGCAGAATGCCAGGTCACACCCTCGGGTAGGGCACAATCATAGATCAGGGTAGGGTCAGTAACAAAATAATCCCAAGAAATGTTTACATATACAACAAGATCCCTAAGAGATTATTATTATGGACCTTTGTAGAAGAAGGCTGATTACATACCTATTCTCTCTATGCTGCTGTTTCTGGTGTTGCTGGTTTCTTTGTGGTTTAATGTTTAGTCAAGAGTTTGTGTTGTTCCTCTTTCATGTGTTTTGGGCATTGCTCCTCGGTATATGTTGACTGTTACAATGTTTGGAGTTTCTACCCTGTTAAACCCTGTTATTTGATTGTTGAGTATTAGTTGTATATAAGGTGTATGTTATAGAATAGTGCTATCATTCTGTGTTTATCTTTCATCTTCTGGCTTATTTCATTTAGCATAATATGTTCTAGGTCCATCCACGTTGCTGCAAAGTCTGTGATTGTATCATTTCTCACTGCCAGGTAGTATTCCATTGTGTATAGTAGGTCTTTGACGAATGGAATAGTTGGTAAAAAAAAAAAGACTTTTATTAAGTATCCAGCACAAATTTAACCCACCAAGGGATCATAGTTCTGATTCTCCAGAGGATCATTACTCACAGTCTGTTATTGGCACCATCAGTCCCAGAGCAAGACCACAAAAAGCAGCAGGAGTAGGAAGTCCCGCAAACATTTGCTCTAGCAATTAGGCAGTGACCTGGATCCAGCATGGGCAATCTGGCAGTGGGATGCTGCACTTCAGCCCCAGCTTTTTATAACCCCTGAGCAAAGTGTCCTCTAATGGCAGTTACAAGGGGCCAGCATCTAATAAATGACATCTTCATTCTTAAAGGGACTGTAGATGCTAAAGGGCTGACCAGCGACCATAAGAGTCTCTGCTTCTTTATATTTGATCATTGACATTTTATGACAGAAATGATTATTATATATAATCATAGTTCATGAAAATATAATCATAGTTTGTGAAAAATACAGATTATCTCTGCATTCTTAAATGTGTCCTAAGACATTAGAACTGAGAATGCTACAATGAATCAAGAGACTTGGGAACAAAATAATATGAGAAATAATAAATATATTAATAACATAATCTTTTTTTCTCTTAAAATTTTATATTGAACTTTATTATAACTTAAAAATAAAATCAGAGATATAAAATTTTATTAACATATTTATTTATTGTTTTATAGAACCAAAGGCCAATTGGAGTCACTATTATGAAGTTAATGCTCCAAGAATCATAGTATAAAAAGAAAATTCATAAAGGAATGATTTTGATAATTTATTTTTTCAAGCTACTTTTCTTAACTTAAACTTTTATTTTTACATTATTTTAATTTTCTATTGCTGGAAACATGGGGAAGTTATTTTTAGCATTAGAACCAGACATCTCAATTTTTTTTTGTTTTTGTTTTTTGTTTTTGTGGTTTTTGGGTCACACCCGGCAGTGCTCAGGGGTTACTCCTGGCTCCATGCTCAGAAATTGCTCCTGGCAGGCACGGGGGACCATATGGGGCACCGGGATTCGAACCGATGACCTTTTGCATGAAAGGCAAACGCCTTACCTCCATGCTATCTCCCGGGCCCCAGACATGTCAATTTGTACTAATTTACCACATAAAATATTCTGAGAAGAGCCAACATACTCAATTATGTACATTTTGAAAAAAAATATTTTTAATTCAAAATTTAAAAAATGCAGATTTTAGTATGTAAATGTTAGCTTTTTATAATGATATGTGTGAGATACTTAAATGAATACAAACAATAATTGGAAATTAACATATTATGAATGCCAACTCAGAAAATTCTCCTAGGAAAAAGCAACTGTCTATGCACTATGTCGTGATTTTACTAACCCAATATTTTATTGTGTTTAAAAATGAACTACTGGGAAGTAAGCTATACTGGAAAAAATGATAGCTTGATCTTCCTCAAAGTAAAGAATTTTTCATAAGTCAAGTTAGCCATTTCTTAGGGGACAGGGGAACTATAATACCACAAAGAATAATTTGAGCATCAATAGTTTGATAAAGTGAGTAAATTAATCTTCATATTAGTATAAATGAGTATAATATTTAATGAAAAATACAAATGAACCACAAAAATAAATCATGGTTTTTTATAAGCCTTGCTTCAAATAACTTGAAAATGAGCTATATGTAAATATTTAAAAATCTCAAATTTTCGAGGCAATATTTTTAAGAAACTCAACTCTTTAAGACAATATTATTAAGTATTTAAGAGTTAGCCCTCTAAATTATAAATATCCTGTTTGTTTTTACAACCTCACTCATTTATAATATGTGATGCTAGGTAATATTTCTAAAGCTCTATAAATTCATCTGTAAAATGACCAAACAAAACTAGCTAATAGATTGTTTTTTTTATTCTGAGCATAGTACTTGGAGCAAGGGAAATAAATATACAGTTATATTTTTATACAATTATAAAGTACATTATAAAGTACATATTTTGTGACACTTCACTAAACTTTGAGAACAATATAGAAGTCCCAAAATATCGATTAGAGATTTTGTGAAAAACCAAATACTGAACTTTGGCACCATCTACCATATTTTAAAATCTTATGTAATTATCTCAATGGTATAATTATAAAACTATCTATGTATTTTGAAGTTTTTTTTATATATGTATGCCATCAGTTGTATTTGATGATAGTCTGTGCTCCCTATTTTTATAAGCCCAGCATTATAAGTATCACCCTTGATTCTTTTTTTTTTTTTTTTGGTTTTTGGGTCACACCCGGTAGTGCTCAGGGGTTACTCCTGGCTCCATGCTCAGAAATTGCTCCTGGCAGGCACGGGGGACCATATGGGGCACCAGGATTCGAACCGATGACCTTTCGCATGAAAGGCAAATGCCTTACCTCCATGCTATCTCCCGGGCCCCCCACCCTTGATTCTTATAATAAGTATTTACTTATCTCTGAACTGGAAAACAATCTGTTGCCTTGCTCAATCAATCATATTATTTTATTTTAATTTTATTTGATATAATGGCGAAAGAAGAAAGTTGTTTTCCTCAATCATTGAAGTTTTAAGAATGCATTTACTGTAAGTAATGAACTTTAATTACTTTTGCAATTACAGCTTATTTGATTGAATTTTTCATTGACTGCACAAAACATCTGTCCTACTGGGACCCTACATAGTCTCTGATCTGGATATAATATGCTGTTAAAATACAGTAACATCTGCAGTCCATTAATTTCTAAAGCAATAGGCAAGCTGCCCTTCCAAATTAGTTCAGCCAAAATTATACTTGGGAATTCTGTTTCTTTGATTTCCATAACTGAGCTGAAACAATTCATATTGTCTGCCATGATTCTGTCTTAACTTTACTAAAAAAATATAGGCAATTACCATAGAATTTGATTTGGTGCTCTGTTCTTTTCTTAGTGCATTAACTTCCATTGAACAGTAAAAAAAAACAATGGTAAGAGGGCATTTATAATTTTACTGAGCTTAGGATGCTAATATTATTGTGCTGCTAAGTGATATGAACATATTCTTTGATAATAGCATTTTTAAGTAATTTTTGGAATATACATTTCAGTATGCTTGAAAAGTGAAAAAGATACTCTTAGAAATGAAAAAATTTTCATTTTGTCTGAAAGCACAATAAAGACTATAATTACTATTATTATTAATTTTAATTCCTTATATAATTGTTTTGGATAAAGCATACATTTTTAATAAAGTCTGGAGGTAATGATCTGAGATTTATATTTTAGAAACAATAGATGCGACTTTACAGAGAAGGAAGAATGATGGTATAGGAGTCATAAAGTAGCTATAAATAAGAATAATTTATTCGTCACATATATTTTGGTGCTATCATATAATGTTATCCAAGTTTGAGTTGTATTTACAATCAATAACTAATGCCATTAACATTTTCAAGAAGTAAAATGTTTGGATCAAATTGTCTCTATAATTAGAAAGTCATTGTCATAGAAATGTCTTCATATACACTGGTTTTCCATAAATTCTTGTACTAATTTCTTTATGGTTTGTTTTGGACAGTGGTATGTGTTGGGAAGTACAGGATGCTAACATCCCTTCAAGGTGAGTATTGAAAATATAAAGTGTTCTAGATGGTAGAGACATATAGCCATGAGACTTCTTTTATTCATATAAGGGAGAATCACAAATAAAAATATTTTTCATTTTAAGCTTCAGAGATTTAGTTTTATTTTACTATCTTTAATAAATCATCTGAGCTTATTAAGGGGAACATATAGTCCTAGTTAGATAGGGATCAATACATCTATTAAAGTGAAAATTACATAAAGAGAATTATCCTTGGACCTTTGGTACTTGTTAAACTAAGCATTATTTTATTCATTCCACATTTAAATAATATAAATTTATATTCATATTTATAAATATATTTTAAATTTATAATTTTGGGGGATCTACACCTGGCAGTGTTTAGGGCTTACTGCTGACTCCTCATTCAGGGATCATTCTTGGAGAAGTTCAAGGGACCATATGGGGGCAGGGTTTATACTCAGAATGACCACATGGAAGATGAGTCCACAAAATGCTGTATGATTGCTTTTTTTTTAAATCCAGGCCACACCTGACAAGTGCTCAGCCTTCTCTCCTGGCTCTTACATCTTACACCAGTGAGGATGGTACATAGTAAAAATAATGGGAACAATCTGTTGGCAGGGAGGTGGCAAGAAAGGAACTCTCATCCACTGCTGAAGGAAATGCTGTCTGATCATTTCTTATTTCCACTCATTGCTCATGAGACTGCTTTGCTCTTGATACCATCCACTTTTATTTTTTCTCTCAATTTGTAGGAAGCCATATAAATATGATGCAGAACAAGATGACTGATGTACGATGGTTCTTTTAAAATAAAAAGGAAAGTGGGTTGGAGCCCCTGTCTAAAAGCTAAAAATATAAATTTAAAAGAAGAAAAAAAGAAAAAGAAAAAAATGGGGGGCTGATGTGCCAAGTTTGTTGCATAAGTATAGTAATTATTGGGGATATTTAAAAGAAAATTCCCTTGGCCTAAGAGATACAGACCTAAATACCCAACCCAAAGTTAACAATAGAATCAAGAGATCCAAACTACAACAAGCTATACACAAAGGGGACCTATTACATTAGCAATCCAGGGGGTTAAGAGGTATGAGATGCATGCTGGGAACAGGAGTGGAGGGAGGTCAACACTGGTGGTGGGAATGGCCCTAATTCACTGTCACTATGTACCTTAAATATAACTGTGAAAGACTTGTAATTCACAATGGTCTCAATAAAAATTATTTTTAAAAAATGATTTAAAAATATCAATGACATCCCAGAGACCCAAGAAAAGTCTTTCTGAAGAATCAACAGTCAAGGACATAATTGCAGAGAAACTCACAGAGTTAAAAAGCGTATCAACCGGGGCCTGGGAGATAGCATGGAGGTAAGGCATTTGCCTTTCATGCAAAAGGTCATCAGTTCGAATCCCGGTGCCCCATATG
>PVKC010033822.1:0-12500 GCA_004027635.1 Crocidura indochinensis | reverse complement strand
AAAAAAGAAAAAAAAAACCCTCAATGCAATTTTCCTCAGAAGAATCAAAGCAGCTGAGGAAAAGATCAGTAAGTTCCAAGATACCTTTAAAGTACAACTGGAGATAGTGAGGGGTCGGGGGTCTAAGTCTGGAAAGATTAGCAAATCGGAGTCCTCACAGAACAGGAAAGACAAACCAGTGAATAACCACTAATGAAGAAGCACAAAAATTTCTCAGAGTTGAGAAGTGCAGACATCCAGATCTGAGGTCTAAAAGGTCCCAGAGAAAAGAGATTCAAATAGAAAGTCTAAAATGCTGTGTAATCTGAATGACAAAAGCAAATGCAGAGATAGAATATTAACAAGCAAGATTAAATAAGATTTCATTCAAAGGAAGTCCCTAAGAATTACAGGGACCAGAGCACTAGTTCAGTTGGTAAACCATCTGTTTGCCTTGCAAGTGGTTGACCTGGTTTTGATCCCTAGCATCCATAAAATTCCAAGATCCCCCTGAGCATTGCCAGGAGTATTTCTTGAATGTAGCACCAGGGAATAACCCTTGAGTATTACTGGTTGTGTAACCAACTCACACCAACCATCCAAAAAAGAGTCATCATAGATAAGTCAAATGAGACTTTGAGCAAGAAGAGAACAGTTGAATATAATAAAAAAAAGTAAATAAGTGAAATTAAATTTAAAATCTTCAATGGAATAAATACCACACTAAGACTTCTCTACCCAGCTAGCTTATCCTTTAGATCTGAAGGAACAAGACAAAACTTCATGAACTTTGTATTCATGAAGGCAACAGCTAAAGAAATTCATTTTAAAACTAGATTTGGGCAGGAATAATAACACAGTGTAGAACAATTGCCTCACATGTGGCAGACCCAGGACCAAAAGTGTTCAAATCCCAACATCCCATATGGTCCCCCATGCCTGAGCACCGCCGGGTGTGGCCCCATAACAAAACCAAAACAAAACAAAATAACTAGATTTGAAAGAAGCATTAAAATGATTTCTTTATAAGACAAACTTCACTTTGCTTTTCTATATGGGATTGATAATTGTCTAATTGTCTCCTCCTAGATTAATAAAGGTATATATTTTTTAGTTTATTGTGGGTTTTATATTTTTAAATAACAAATTAATGTTTTGAAACCGGAGCTGTTGTGCAAGTGGTAGGATGTTTGCCTTGCATGTGCTAATCTAGGAGAGACCACGGTTCGATCCCACTGTGTCCCATATGATCCCCCCAAGCCAGGAGCGATTTCTTTTTTTTTGGCTTTTGGGTCACACCCGGCAGCGCTCAGGGGTTACTCCTGGCTCCATGCTCAGAAATTGCTCCTGGCAGGCACAGGGGACCATATGGGGCACTGGGATTCGAACGGATGACCTTTTGCATGAAAGGCAAACGCCTTACCCAGGAGCGATTTCTGAGTGCATAGCCAGGAGTAACCCCTGAGCATCACCGCGTATGGCCCCCAAAACAAAAAGCAAAATAATGTTTAATTTAAACATCTTTTAAAAATTGTTAAATGTTATCTGAATTTTAATTATTAAGATTAGATTGGGCTAAGATTGATTTACAAGAGTTTAAAAATGTACAAGCTTTAATGGTACAATGTTAGCACACTACACCAATACAAAGTGCCAATATCACTCCTCCAGAGTCCATAGCTTCAATCCCATCCTAATGTCTCTCCTTGATTTAGGATCCTCAGTACTGTTGTCTTGATTCCAGGTTTGCTTTTTATTTATTTATTTTTTTGGTTTTTGCATCACACCCAGCATTCTTCCTGGCTCTATGCTCAGAAGTTATCCCTGGCAGGCACAGGGGACCATATGGGATGTCAGGATTCGAACCACTGTCCTTCTGATGCAAGGCAAAAGCTTTACCTCCATGCTATCTCTCTGGTCCCTTAATTTTTTATTCAGGTTTGCTTTTATTGAATACTTCCTATTCCCTTATTTTGTCATTTGGGGAGCCAGAATTACTTGGTCCCAAAACAAGATAAAATAATATAAGAAAAGAAAGAACCAGATCATAAAAAAGTATTCAATATGGGCATAGATGAAAAATCTTTCATGTTATATTATGAACTCAAGAAATAAGAACATCAAAAAGGGGGCCAGGCAGTGGTGCTGGAGGTAAGGTGCCTGCCTTGCCTGCGCTAACCTGGACGGACCGAGGTTCGATCCCCCGGTTCCCCATATGGTCCCCCGTGCCTGCCAGGAGCGACTTCTGAGCGAATAGCCAGCAGTAACTCCTGAGCGTCACCGGGTGTGGCCCAAAAACCAAAAAAAAAAAAAAAAAAGAAGAACATAAAAAAATAAAAGGGTGCATTTGTATTTGTTTTAAATATTGTATAAATTTTGTTTTGGCAATGTTTTTCAACATAAGCCAAATAGTCAAGTCTTATACACGGATATGTAATTCCTTCTACTGTAGGAGATATTTCCCTTTTCCTTAAAAATTAGCAGAGATTGTTTTCTGATATCCTCAATCTTTCACAGAGGTGGTGAAAAGGATTCCATATTATGCACAGAAATGGTGACATTGTAAATACAGGCATATAATAACTCCAAGCTCTTTCCCCAGATCTTACCCATTTGTCTTTTCTATCCTGCTGTTTTTGACTTATATCCTTTGTAATAAATCAGTAATCTAGTGAACAAACTGGCTTTTTCTCTGCTACTTTAGCAAATTAGTTGCAACCTAAACATCTGGCTAACATCTGAATTCTGAGCAGAATTTTGACAGGGAGCTGGGAGATGGAGCCTGGTACTTGCAGTATCTAATGCTCTCTCTGAGTATTCAATGTCAGAATACAACTGAATTCAATTGAATTCTTAGATTCTTACCCAGGCAGTGTTTGGGTATTGCTTAATGGTAATGGGGAGCCCATGTACACACATGTGTATGCACACACACACACACACACACACACACACACACACACACACAGGAGCAGTATTTGGGAACCTAAGCAGGTTGTGACTCTGATAGGACTTGCAAGGTCAACATTGAAATGCACGTGAATGCACTTGTCTAGCCTGTTCAGCAGAGGGCTGACAATCTGTACAGAGTACAGATTTCCATTTTGCCAGCGTGAATATTGAATAAAAAAATACCGAATAAGGTCTAAGAGCAAGAAGATGATACAGTTGAGAAATGGGGCATGCTAGAAGCTGACAACAATAAACTTCTACTTAATATAGTTCCTCAGCTTTTAGAGAAAGCATCATTTTCTTTCTCTCTAGAAATATCAGGCATTGTCTCGTAAAATATAGACTTGGTTGGTGTGTATATATAAAGGCACATCCGTCTGTGTGAAAATCTTTTTTGGCGTGATACAGCTTGTCCCTCAAGATAAATGTGTTCCAAATCAAATGCAGCATCTAAAACTGGATGTTGGTGCTACAGGAAGAATCAGTCCTGAAACAGTTCTGCGTGAATATTTTGTCCCAGAGCAACAAGATGATGTTATGATGACTTTTGAGAGTCAGTGGATTTTCATGTAATTGGAATGTATGATGAAATGTGGGCAAGGGTCATGACACAAGTGATACAGGACACGTTCTGTAAGTGTGGGACCTTGGGTTAGGGCCCACCTCATCATGCCTCTGCCCTAGATAATAGGGGACCTCCCACATACCACCCGGCCCAAATGCTATTCAGGGTGGTCTCCCAAATATATAAAACATGGATCTAATCAAATTTAAGCTCCATGTTAATTTTTCCAATAACCTACTTTCACAAATAAAACCATTTGCTAAACTTTATTTGGGAAAATTAACCTGAATATTTCATTGCCTCCTTTAATTCACCAAGTAGGTAAGATAATATCAATATTTATTCTTTGAAGCATAATTAATAAAACTATTCATAGTTAGGTAGATTATCAAATTTTTATCTTGTGGATATTATAATTCACATTGCTGTTATAATTCTAAGGAATTATAGCTCTTGACTATTTTTATTTACAGAAGAAAATCCCAAGTTTTTTTTTTTTTTATGAAGACAGCCCTGCTTATTGGCTAAGTGGAAATGAATTACACAGTTCTGAGGAGAAAACAAGATTTATTTGTATACCAGAAGTGACAGGAAGGGGAAGGAGATGAAATGTTTTTATCTTCATAGCAAGAAAATGCAAAATAAAAATTAAACAGGCATAGTACTGGGCATTCACACAGGATACAGATAAGAGGACTGTGAGTTAAGCAGCTGTTGTACCATAAGTGATAAAAAGCATCCCCTAGCAGATCACCCAGGCTCCCCTCTGGGGCTGTTCCCCTCTGAGGTTCACAGTCCAAAACCACCAAAGCTGATAGTTGAGACCTTCTGCTTTAAAGTCCACTGAGATAAGAAGGGGGCAAAGTCTTGGAAGACCAGATAACCTGGCTTTGCTGAGACACCTACAAACAGTTAGGTCATGCACGGAACTTGTTGATGCACTCAGCAGAAGTCCGCTGCACAGAAATAGCAAAAGGTTTGAAACAGTGAAAAGTAGAGACAAAAGGCATGGAGCTGTGGAGTCAATGGGGTAGCCCAGTGAGTTGCCTGGATAATACCCGTGAGCTGATTGAGGGGCATGGAATGCAGATAGGGTGATCTTTGGATGTCTTAGGCCACTGCATGACTGACACTCACTCACTATTGCTGAAGAGAGAAAAATGAAAGTGGGTCACCACTGTAAGACCCAATGTTCATTGGGCCCCTGCTGTGGCTCAGCGCTATAGCACTTTCCTTGCATGTGCCAGGTTCTGGGTTCAATCCCCGACTCTCCTGCCTCCCTCCAATAACAGACCGGGCATTGGAAAAACTTGGTGTTGATCCATCAGGCTCCTCTTCTCCTCCATATGTCCTTCATACTCTGCCCTGATGACACTGTTTTTCAACCTACAAAGAATCTGCCTTTCAAGTTGTTGCTGGAAGCTAAGTATGGAAACCTCATTTGCCTATGCACAGCAGCATTAGGGGAAGAGGTTGCCAAAGTACTTCAAGAACTCCAAAACCTCATCAGAAGAATTCTCAAGCCCAGCAATCTGCTCTGTGGTCACCATACCTCACACAGAAAGATGGCTGGAACAGAATTGGGAGCCACAGGATTAGTGAACATGAGGTTTACATTAGAGAACTGCATCTTGAAAGCAGTTGGCAAAAGAACTAGAAACAACAACTCCTGGCCAACCCACTGCCTACTGCTCCTCCCAGCACCCCAGACCCTGAGCAGTGGATGTTCCATGGAGTGGGTGAAGGGGTGGCGCTCCATCAAAACTCATTTGAGGGGCCCGGGAGATAGCATGGAGGTAAGGCGTTTGCCTTTCATGCAAAAAGTCATCGGTTCGAATCCCGGTGCCCCATATGGTCCCCCGTGCCTGCCAGGAGCAATTTCTGAGCATGGAGCCAGGAGTAACCCCTGAGCACTGCCGGGTGTGACCCAAAAACCAAAAAAAAAAAAAAAAAAAAACAACAACAACTCATTTGAGAGTCCTTCTGGGATACACAGATTTTCTGAGACTGCCCTGAACGAATAAAATCAGAGGATTTTGAGCAAGTAGAATCTGGCTGATTGTATGACATCAATGTATGCATGTCACATTATTGGGGACAGTTCTGAGCATGGGGTTCCTGAATTCATTGCTCCATGTAGCTCTTATAAATGGGGGTGAGGATACTCTCAAGAGGCTTCCCTATGGGTTCAAACTCTGTGACATGCAGCTTCAAGATCTTTGAAGAGCTAGCCTGGTGCCGAGTGGCCACTGGGTATTGCCCAGATTAGGTCTCAGGGGTCCCTGAGTGCTGTTCTCATTTCCAGGGAGGCCCAAAAGAAAGCAAATCGTAGCACTCATAGGTTGAAATTTGCACCAAAAATATAAAGACCTTTTAATGGAGATGACAGTGAAGTTGGGGAAGGCTATCTAGGGCCTATATCTGCAGTGCCTGCATGATCTATTGAGAAACCAAGCCATGACTGTTCTTTTGTTTGAATTATTTTTTTAAATTTTTGATTGGTTTATTCTGTTTAATTTTTGGGGGGGGCCACACCCGGTTATGCTCAGGGATTATTCCTGGCTATGCACTCAGAAATCACTACTTGCTTGGAGGAGCATATGTGATGCCGGGGGATGGAACCATGCACGGTCTGTCCTAGATTAGTGCATGCAAGGCAAAATGCCCTACTGCTTGAGCCACCGCTCCAGTCCTTAATAATTTTTATTGAGACCAATGTGAATTACAAGTCTTTCACAGTTATATTTAAGGTATATAGTGACAGTGAATTAGGACAGTTCCCACCTGGATTTAATGGGTGAATTAAGATGATTTATGGTCACATCTCTAGTTGGAGAGAAGGGAATGCTGCCCTTACCATGTTTCTGAATCTGTGCTCAAGTCGCCCAACATTGGATAGTTAACATGGAGAAGGGGAAATGGTCAAGCTCAAGAGAGGCCCTGGGGCCTCTTTCAGGGAAATTCAATTAACTGGGTTTGTGGTGACTGGTGTTGCAATTTGAGCGCCTGAATTTTAGTGCTGTTTAGGTCCTGCAATGCGGAGGATTACATGGACCACTCAAGCAGTACTTCAGGGATATACCTAACACTATTGCAGCATTAGGGGTGGGGACTCTCTATCCTCCATGGTACAGGACTGTACCCAGCAATGCTCTGGGACCTGGAGACCATACAGTGCCAAGGATGCCATCAGCTAGGCCACATGCTAGACTTATGAGATTCACCCCCCTCTGCTCTCTCCAGTTCCCTGTTTAGTTTTTATATAAATTCCTGCCTACAAAAATAATCACACTCCACTGTTTCATGTAGTTCCTTCCAGCTTATTTTCAGACAGAGATTTCATGTGTATTTTACACTCTGGGAATATTACTTGACTGGTTCTGAAACAAATCAACAGGAAAGTAAGGAAGTGGAGCAGTTGCTGGAGGATTCTAAGGTTTCACAAGCTCTAGCAGCAACTCTGCTGATGAAGAAACTTCCTCTGGGAAGAAATATGGGAAGGACAAACAATGGTAAAGTGGGTAAAGTGTTTGCCTTGCATGTAGGACCATCCAGGTTTGATTCCTGGCATGCCATACGGACCCTTATGCATTGACAGGAGAGATTCCTGAGTGCAGAGACAGAAGCAACCCATGCATGCCGCTGGATATGGCCCCAAAGCAAACAAATAAATAAAAGAAAAGAAATATGGAGATAGAATCTGGGTGCCCTTGATGGTAAACAGAGCCTGCACTAATGAATGTGAAAACATTTATCCAAGATACAGTTGCCATGTGACAAGCTGTCCTAACAGGCTTTTCCTGTTACTTAGATTGACAATAACTTCATTTCCCAACATCACATTGGAGGAAGGAGAAGAGCTGAAAACCAGATCTTGAGGAGACCAGCTGAGTGGCAATGAAGTAATATCAACTGACCAGTGTTGTATTATTAGAGAAGGTAGAAGGACTTTGGGAGGAACTGAATGTCCCAGTAGGTAGGGGAGGGACAGCAGAGCAGTGAGGACTTGGCTTAACAAAGCATTTAAAAGAACTTCCAACAGGAAAGTTAGGTTAGGGAATAGCCAAGCTAACGTCTCATAAAGTTGACTTTCAAGTCCACTCTCTGGAATTAGATCACAGCCAGCAGATTAAAGACACAATGCCACCACATCTTTCCTTATGACCTCCAAGTAAGAATCCAGCTCTGAAAAGCCTCTTCCTGTCTACTGAATTAGGAAACAACACTTGTGTGTGAGGGAGGTCATGGAAAAGGTCTGGTCTTTGAATCAATGTCTTAGATATTTTTCTGCTTTTTCCAAATGGTACTGTCAGCTTCTTTGCCTCCAAGTTATTCTCAAAATGAGAGGCATTTTAGAAGATCTCTTATCTCCAAAATAATAATGTCATAAAAAGTAAGATTGCAGGGCCAGAGTGGTGGTGCAAGTAATAAGGTGTCTGCCTTGCCCAAGCTAGCCTAGGACAGACCACGGTTCGATCCCCATATGGTCCCCCAAGCCAGGAACGATTTCTGAGCGCATAGCCAGGAGTAACCCCTAAGCGTCACCGGGTTTTGCCCAAAAAACCAAAAATCAAAAAAAAATTAGTAAAGATGTAAATATTGCAAAATAGTACTATATCAATGTTTATTTTCCGATATTATTGATTATGTATTATTCTCCAAGAGAATATCCTTCTTTCTGTATTTATGGCTATTAAACATTTACTCCAGACATTTAGTGTCAGACATAGGCTAAATCTACAAATTACTCTGAAACAGTTCAGGAAAAGATCATCTACATACAGAATGAGATATTGATAAAGTTAATTTAATCAAATATTGATGTTTGAGGACTATTCTAATTTCCACTATTCTATTAGCTGTCTTAAATTATGTTAAATAAAAAAGATAACAAAATTTATTTTAAATCTTGAAGATGGTCTTATTAATATTATATAAATATTACAAGATACCTCTAGGATAAATATTAAAGATCATTTTAATGATTAATAATATGCTTTTTTCCCTCTTCTAGGACATACATTAAAATTATAGCACAAATAATAGTTGTGTCTTGTTTTAGTTTATCTGGGGAAGGTGGCACATATGAAAGTTCTCAGATATTACTCCTGACTCTGCACTTCAAATGTTAGTATTGCAGTCAACATAAAGACACAGAGAAAGGAAAAGAGGAAAATCAGATAAAGAAATTATCTTTGCTTCAGTGTAAAATTTTAAAAATGAAAATAACATTGACTTATTATCAATAGAAGTTGTAACCATATTTGTAATCAGGAAGATTTCATTGTTTATTTAGTATGATACCTCAGTATCTGTATTGTGATTATGATTATGATAATTATGATTATCATTAAGTCACCACTGATCCCCATATCCTCCCTTAAATCAGCCCTATTCCCTCTGGTAACTATCCATTTGCTCTCCAAATCAAAATCATCCACCTATGGGGATATGGGGTTTGACGTTCTCCATCTAACGTTTGACCTAACATATATTTAACCTTCTAGATATATTCATGTTCTTGCAAAATTCCATCTTTCATTTTATGCATCATATATATTTTATCTTTATTTTTATAATGAGTATACCATTGCACGTTTTTGTACTTTGTCTTCTAACATAACTTTACTTCTATTATCTCTGTACATCTTTTTTGTTTTAGTATTTTTTGGCCACACAACATGCTCAGGAATTGATCCTGACTGTGTACTCAGGGATCATTGCTGGCAGACAGGGTTGGGGACACTATTATGTGCTTGGGATTGGAATCCAGGCCAGCAATGTGCAAGCCAAGCGCCCTACTACTGTACTACCTTTCCAACACTTTATATCTTGCATTTATGGAGGACAGGTCCTTGGATAATATCACTGCATTTGAGTGGTAGAGTAATTGCTTAGCATATGGTGGACCCGGGGTTCAATCTCAATACTGCTGGGTATAATTCTGATGATGCCCAAATACCACTGGCCTGAGTGCTTTCATGTGTGCCCCTTAAATATTGGGAGAAAGGACATACTTTCCATCAAAGCTATTTCTGCTTGTTTATAGGGTGCAGTGAAAAGATTCCTTGAATTAGGGATGTAGTTCCGGGGTAAAGCACATGCAAATGATTGAGACCTACTTTGGATCCTTGCACTAGTAAATAAGCAGTAAGATTTCCAGCTAAATTTGAACCTCAATTTCTTATTCCAAGACTGGATACAGATATACATTTTATGTTTTTAACCTAAGAAACTGTTGAGAATGCAAAGGGGGAAATTCATGTTTTCTTGTACACTTGCAGTTTTTTTTAAGTAAACATATTCACAGCTAGTTGAAATTTTGATATATAGATGCATATAGATGTATGCAAATAGTTGAAGGTGGTTAAAAACAATTTAATCTGAGAATAGCATCTTAACTGATTAAAGCAGAACTGGAAAAGGAAGGAGGATCATCTTATTCTTCAAGCAATAGAAATGTAAGAGTTGCTTATTCATACTCATCACAATCCTAAAAAAAAATCTAGCCTGCCTTTGGCACTGTCTCTACAATAACTCAAAATATCTTTTATTCATGACAAAAAGAGTGATATTAACCCACCTGAAACTGTGTTATCATGACTATGTATTTGCCCTCAACTCTTACAATGAGAATAATTATAACTTTCATTACAAGTCTTTCCTCTTAAATTATGCCTCAAGATACAAAGAGATTTGATAGGGGCCAGGGATAGAAGTCAAGTGACAGAATGCATGTCTAGTTTAAGCAAGGCACTGAGTTTAATCTCAGCCTTTGTGTTATGCCCCCAACACCAATGAGCATAGCCGTGGTGGACCCGTAACATTTCTGTAAATGGTTATGGGTAAAACTCATACCTCAGTATTGCCAGATGTGGTTTCTATAATATATATATACATATATATGGGAATATATTTACATATATATGAATATATAGGGATATATATGAAATATATATATCCCCTAGTTACTTGTTGTCTTCCTTGCATTTATTTTTGGTGTCCAGAGAGTGAGGAAAAAGTGAAAAAATAAAACCTTTTTAAGTTGATGCAAAAGAAAAAGTAACAATGAAGTTTAACTTTTGGTAGTTTTCAGGGAAGTTAGATTCTTTGCAATCAAGACAATTTATCAATCATTTACTTGATCAATTCTATTGGGCTTTATATTTTTTTAATTTTATTTATTTGTTTGTTTTTGGGACCACACCTGGTCAGGAGTTATTCCTGGTTCTGTGCTCAGAAATCGCTCCTGTCAGGCTCAGGAATCATATGGAATGCCAAGAATCAAACCCAGGTCTGTTCTGGGTCAGCCACTTGCAAGGCAAACACCTTACCGATGTGCTATCTCTCTGCCCCCTCCCCCCGTACTTTATCTTTTAAATGAGGAAAATATATAGTGCTTTTAACAATACTTAATGGCACCTTTTTCTAAAGAGAACATTTAAATTTTATTTAATTAATTCATTTATTTTGATTTTGGGTACACGACCAGCAGTTATCTGAGCCTATTCTTAGCTCTGTGCTTGGTCGTCACTCCTAGTGGTGCTTAGATTTCTAGGAATTAAACCCAGGCTTCCTACATGCAAAGCATGCCTGTCAGTCTGTTGAACTATTTCTCTGACCTCTTAACAATAAAAGGTGTCTCATTTAAATGCTTCCTTTATTCTGTGATCTTATTTTAAGTGTCACTAAGGTCTTTAGTTAGCACAGTCTTGATCAGTCAGCTATCATAAATACTAAAGCATGTTCCATAAAGAAACACATACAATTCGCTGAAGATTTAGATGATGGCTAACTGTTCTTATCAATATTTTTTTATTTATTTATGGATCATACCCTGTGGTGTTCAGGGTTACTCCTGGCTCTGCATTCAGAATCGCAGGTTCTGGGGACCATATGGAATGCTAGGGATAGAATCTGGGTCTGTCAAGGGTCAGTTGCATGAAGGCAAATGTCCCACTGTTGTGCTATCACTCCAGCCCTCAATAAAATATTTTATGGTGGCAACGGCGTTGGTGCCAGTGATTGTACTCAGCAGTGTTGAAGATCAAACCCAGAGTCTCATACATGCAAAATATGTTTCTACCCACAGAGCTACATCCCAGCAATAAAGTATTATTAAATAAGATGATAACATTGTTCTTTGAAGTATAATAGCATACCATAAAACAAGTAATCATGTGACTTGATCTATTGAAATAATTGAATTCCATCAATCACAAACTCAGACAGCACAACACGGACAAAATATTGAATAACTGAAGAATAGACTTGCAGCAATATAAACTATGTTTATGTCAGCAATAAAAGTGATCTGAATGGAGACAATATAATTATGGTTTAGTGATAAGTTATTTCATTCCAAAGGACTCATAAGTGTCATGATCTTGTTTTCTATCTTGTTTATAACATGCATAGCTGATATCAACTACCATGTCTATAGCATTCCTAACAGTTGCCACATATTATCTGAAAAGCCTAATATGTTTGGAGGAATGGCTTACTCCACCAATTCTGTGTCATTCTCACCCCCACAGTTCATTATAGCAGAACCTTTTTACTTTACAAAAAAGCTTGTTCAGGCTTCTGATGAAAGGAAGGAAAGAGCTGACATCACAGATCACCTGAACAAAACACCTGCTAGGGAGGTTTATGAATCTGAGCCTCTTATGATCGGACCTGTTTTTCATCTGTTCAGTTTCACTCAGGTTGTTAATAGAGCCTTTGTGGGTGGCTGAGCATCTGCCTGTCTCCCACTGAGAGAAATCACTGTAAAAATGCATGTCTTCTGACTGATAAATAGAAAGATAGATATCTTTCTAAGTCAGACAAAAGGTCAGACGAAATGTTTGCTCCTAAACATAAGTGCTGTCCAATTTTGCATTTTTTTTTTAAGTTCTGTGTATTTCTCATACCAAAGATACAAGCCAAACAAATAAGGAAGTCAGAAAATGTGACCGTTCCAGTGATCAGAGCCATATAGGTGAGAGGTTGAAGCATTTTC
>PVKC010033821.1:0-13860 GCA_004027635.1 Crocidura indochinensis | reverse complement strand
AAAGAAAGAAAGAAAGAAAGAAAGAAAGAAAGAAAGAAAGAAAGAAAGAAAGAAAGAATTTATCGACATGCACATTTTCTAAATATTGTCCTCTTTAGGGTCAGTGTTGGATCAATTGCTCTGCATGCATGAGGGCTCAATATACAGCAAGACAGACACACACAAATACACAATCTTGTTCTTCACTCCACACGTGTACACACAAACACATATTCTTCCTCCACTCATTTACGACATACTTAAGAACAGAGGTCCGGGAGATAGCATGGAGGTAAGGCGTTTGTCTTCCATGCAAAAGGTCATCGGTTCGAATCCCGGTGCCCCATATGGTCCCCCATGCCTGCCAGGAGCAATTTCTGAGCATGGAGCCAGGAGTAACCCCTGAGCACTGCCGGGTGTGACCCAAAAACCAAAAACCAAAAAAACAAAAAGAACAGAAGAAAAGGGGCCGGAGAGATAGCATGGAGGTAGGGCATTTGCCTTGCATGCGGAAGGACAGTGGTTTGAACCCGGCATCCCATATGGTCCCCCGAGCCTGCCAGGAGCGATTTCTGAGCAAAGAGCCAGGAGTAACCCCTGAGCACTGCAGGTATAACACCCTGCGCTCCCCCAAAAGAAGATAACAATCACAATCTCTAATTTCTCTAGTGTACACTACAGAAGAGGCATGACCAATATTGTCAACAGTCAAAACTTCGTATTGTATCCAGAAAGTAAGAGGAATCATCATAAAAAGATGTGGCTTAGGAAATGAGAAGGGAGGTATAGACTAAAAAACAATTCTAAGAAGTTGGTCTCATAACATCTCAACTAAAAAAATAAAACATGAGGGGCCAGAGCGGTGGCGCAAGCATTAGAGCATTTGCCTTGCACGTCCTAACCCAGGACGGACTGTGGTTCCATCTCCCGGTGTCCTATATGGTTCCCCGAGCCAGGCAGGAGCAATTTCTGAGCACTAGCCAGGAGTAACCCCTTAAGTGTCAGCAGGTGTGGCCCAAAAAACAAAAACACAACCAAACAAAAAAAACCCAACATGAGTTTATGTAACTTTGTTTCTCTAAAATTCCCATGCTTTCTAAGGAGCTCAAAATGTGTGGGTTGGCAAATACTGCTTCCAAAAGTGAGACTTGCCAAAGAATTAGCCAACATGTAATGGACTCTCTCAATAAGAAAGTATGTATATTCTTATAAAAGAAAACAACAGGGGCTGAACGATAGCACATCAGCAAGGTGTTTGTCTTGCACACACAGGATGGAACCTGGTTCGAATCTTGACATCCTATATGGTCCCCAGAGCTTGTCAGGAGCAACTTCTGAGCGCAGAGCCAGGAATAACCCCTGAGTGCCTCCAAGAGTGACCCAAAAACCAAAAAGAAAAAAAAAAAAAGAGAGAAAAGAAAACATAGCCGATTTAAAAAAATCATCTATATGTTTAGTAGTCACAGAAAGTTTAATGTTATTAAGCAGAAGCATATATAGGCAAATATTTAAGATATTTCAATTAATATGTTTGCAAAGACATTACATCAAATATGATTAACATCCTAACATACAAGAAAGAAAACAGAAACAGCTGCTAAATGCAAGATTCATCTGGAGTTAGAAATATAAACAGAAGTAGGAAAGAAGGTAAAGATTGGAAAGTGATCAGGAAGTAAAATATGCTACACAAAGATAGTACTAGAAACTAATTTTACATGGTGGCTTTTTTGGGTACATTAGAATAAACAAAAACCAGAAAGGAACAACTGGCATAAACAGTGGACGGTTTGCTACCTGTCAGACACATTTAACTTCTCTAGATGGGCCTCAGATATCCAGTTTGTATAAATGAGAACACGGGAAAAATAATCTTTTTAAAGTATTTCCTATCTGAAAGTTTAAATGGAGTGGAGATTAGAAGTTAAAATATATACATCAGGGGCCGGGTGGTGGCACTGGAAGTAAGGTGCCTACCGTGCCTGCGCTAACCTAGGACGGACCGTGGTTCGATCCCCCCGTTCCCCATATGGTCCCCCATGCCTGCCAGGAGCGACTTCTGAGCGAATAGCCAGGAGTAACCCCTGAGTGTCACCGGGTGTGGCCCAAAAACAAACAAACAAACAAAAAAAAAAACACCCAAAAGCTACTCTCAGCTAATGGTGACAATCCATTAATTTGGGAGTCTAATGTGTCTGGAAATAACAGTCTACTTTCCCATTGCCAGATTTCACAATATGCAACTGACTAATAATATTGTTAGTTCAAGCCAAAATTCTAAATTCTGGAAGAAGCCACTATATAAAGGAATGAAAAGAATCTCCTTTGCCTTCTTCATATATGTGAAATTTAAAAAAGCACAAAATTTTTAGTATACCCTTTTACCTTTCTTCTGTCTTTCTCTAAGGGCCTCATTCTGAAAAGTCTAAGCCTGAAGGGATTTATTTAGTGGACTCCATGAAGCTACAACAAAGTTCATTGTAGGTGAAATTAATCAGAAAATAAGACAGAGTAATAGCACAGCAGGTAGAGCATCTATCTTGTGTATGGCTCACCTTTGTAAGACCCCTAGCACTTTATATGGTCTCCAAACCTGCTAGGAGTAATCCCTGACTCCAGAGACAGGAATAAGCCCTAAGCATCACGGGTGTGTTCCAAAAACAAAACAAGCAAACAAACGAAAAGGCAGCACAGATCATATGAAAACTGAGGACCACCTAAACTTAATTAACACAGCACCTTTCAATTTCATCTTCATAATTACCACCATATCTTTTTTGCTGTTGCTGTTTTTTGTTTTAGCATCACACCCGGCAGCACTAGCCAGGGGTTACTGCTAGCTCTATGCTCAGAAATCGCTCCTGGCAGGCCAGGGGACCATACAGGATGCCGGGATTCGAACCACCGACCTTCTGCATGCGAGGCAAATACCTTACCTCTATGCTATCTCTCCGGTCCCACCACCATATCTTATATACCTATGCCTTTCCCCCATATTCACACACCCCATCATCTGAATGTAACACATATCTGCCGTCTTCTAAACCTAGAAAGTCAGCAAGTTGCATAAATATGACAGAAAGTCTCCACTGGTCATTTTCAGTACCCTGGCTCTAAAGTGTCTTTTTGGGGGGTGGGGAAGGGTTCACATCCGGCAACACTTGGGGTTACTCCTGGCTCTGTGCTCAGAAACTGCTCCTGGTAGGCTCGGGGAACCATATGGGATGCCAAAATTTGAACCGAGGTCCGTACTGTGTTGGCCATGTGCAAGGCATGTGTATGTGCCTTACCAATGTGCTATCGTTTTGGTCCTCCCAAAAGTGCCTTTTTTGACAAAACCTTCTTTGAGGTGCAATTACTATTCTATTATTCTCTGTGCAGCTCTGTCCTAAATAAGAAATTTCTTTCTACCATATCATAGTTAGATTTCACGTCATACTGCAAGTTCCCTTAAAAATAGAACTACATCTTATTCATCTCTGTATCTCCAACATACTTTAAAATGAGTAGTGTTCGGCAAGAGCTACATGTCTGGGGCCCGGGAGATAGCATGGAGGTAAGGCGTTTGCCTTTCATGCAAAAGGTCATCGGTTCGAATCCCGGCGCCCCATATGGTCCCCTGTGCCTGCCAGGAGCAATTTCTGAGCATGGAGCCAGGAGTAATCCCTGAGCACTGCCGGGTGTGACCCAAAAAAAAAAAAAAAAAAAAAGAGCTACATGTCTGTTCTTTGTGACTCTGAAGAAGTAACAAATTACAATAATAGAACTATTGAAGTAGACTTCATTGAGATCTCCTGAGTTCTTACTTGAACATAAAGGTCACTAGTAAAGATAGAAAAGCAACTTCCCAAAGGGCAGAGCAATAAGAACTATCAGGTAGGGTGTTTGTCTTGCACGTGGCCAACCCAAGTTTGATTCCCATATGGTTCTGAGCCTGCCAGGAGTATCCCCTGAGCTCGGCCGGTCTGACCACTCCCAAAAGCAACTTCCCACAGCCTACAAAGCACTAAAAATTTTCATTCCTTCTGATAATTTAAGTGTCTACTCAAAGCAAAATAATATTCTTACATTTGATAAAAAGAAACTATAAAAATTCTAAGTTAATGCATAAGTTTAGATTTAAAAATTTTCCTACTGTATAATCAATGCATGTCATAGGAAAAATAAAACACCAAGCACAAAAATAGCACATAATATATATACTATAAAGTGGGGAAAAGTAATTCTCTACATTTTCTCTTTCATATCTTATTCAAAAAGTCAAAATGAAACCACCAAGTATCAAAGTTACGGTCAGTTGGCTGTTAGGTGGGAAATCCTTCCAGCTCCAGGCAAGAAAAATCACCCAATTCAACAACTTTAACTATATCTTGTATTAATACAGTTTTAAAAAATCCTAATAACTATTTTACTCAAGGGACAAAGAGACAAAACAATATTACATCATTCTGAAACATACTTCCATGGAAGATAAAAGTGTTTTTAACAGAAGTACCACCTGGGTAAGAGATCAAAGATAAGCTAGATGCCAAATAACTTACAGCAGATCGGTAATATGAATCTGTGTCAGAGTGGTTTAGCATATTATCAATCTTTATTTATTTTATTTTTTTCATATCACTTTATAAATTGTCTAACAATATTCTTTAGAAGAGTTCTTGGAATTGTTTTAGGAATACAGTTCTATTAAAGATTATCTCCAATTCTATTTCACTGTAACAAGGAAATAAATTTCAATTGATAGTTATTTTAGAAGATATATGCAGGTATGGAAATAAGAAAATATACTTACAGATTGTATATCTTGTAATGGTTTTTATGCTTTGAATCCAAAAACCTTAAACAAAACAAAATGTCACCATTAAGAACGAATTAGTTAGCATGTGAAATTACATTAATACTATTAAGACCAAAATAAAAGTATTTTTTAAGCTCAACTACCATTTAAGAAAAAAATTTTAAATAAAATCTTCTAAACATACCCTCTGTGAGCTTAAGCATGCAATCAAAGCATTCTTAAGTATTGCATTACACAAATTTATACAATCTGAAGTAAGCTAGAGTTTTCATGGAATGAATGTTTTCATTATCTTCATCTTAAGATAATGATGTCTATTAAAAAGTAATTTATAAAAGATAGCATTAACATTTAGCCAAAGTCATCTAAGTCAAATACAATAGTCATGTACATCTTAAAAATACTCCAAATATTCAATTATTACCTTTCAAACTAGAGCTTTTTGAATTTGGAAGAAACATGTATACAATTAATTCTGAATAGTTTATTAAACCTTTATATATTTCATTTGATGCTCACAGATATCAGAGAGGTAGTTTATTCATTTCTTACATTGCCCCTGGTAATATAGCAATGTTAAGCTAACATGTATGTCTTAGAAACTAAAAACAGCCGGAGAGATAGTTTAGGGGTTAAGGCATTGTCTTACATTGACTGACCCCAGTTAAATCCTGGTACCAAATCTGGTTCATTGATCACTGCCAGGAATAATCCCTGGGCAAAGAGTGAGGAGTCAGCCCAGAGCATTGCAAGGTATGTCCAAGGAAGAGAGGGCAGGAGAAAAGAGAGGAGGGGAAGGGAGGGAGAGAGGAAGGGAGGGAAGAAAGGAAGGAAGGGAGAGAGGGAGGGAGGGAGAAAGGAAGGAAGGGAGGGAGGGAGGGAGGAAATTATAATTACTGGTTGCAGGGCACTATTTTAGGTACCTTATGTTTACAAATTTGTTTAATCTTATGAGTCAGGCAATAGGATTACAAGTATATAAAAATATACTAAAATTAAAAAGAACAAAAAATAAAAGTTTAGGAATTCAATAAATTCCAAATGCCCAACAATAGAAAAATTAAAGAAGCAGCTGTGGTGTGTATGTACACACACATGTATGTACACACACGGGGGGGGGTTGGGAGAGAGGGAGAAGAATACTATGCAACTGCAGGGAAAGATGAAATCGTGGAGTTCACTGCAACATAGATGAATCTGGAAGTTATCCCAAGTGAAGTAAGTCAGAAGGAGGGTAGATACCATATGAGCTCATTCATCTGCGGAACAGATTCAAAACTAGGGAATAGAAAGAATCAAACAATGACAAATCCTTGACCTTGATTTACATAGCTAATTAACAATCAGTGGTGGGGGTGGGGTGTCAGACAGAGATAACAGTGGGTTGTGAGCACTGATGGTAATGAGGTACAGAAGCTATGCATATCAATACCATAAAAATGAACAGTATTGCAAGCACTAGCCAAGGAAGGACAGCGGTAGGATCCCCCGGCATCCCATATGGTCCCCTGAGCCTGCCAGGAGCAATTCTGAGCATAGAGCCAGGAGTGGCCCCTGAGCGCTGCAGGGCGTGACCCAAAAACTAAAAAAAAAAAAAAATTTGGAATCAATAGTATTACCTAACTTAATGGAAACGTAAGCAGTTAGTAGGCAAATAAATGTAAAAACACCCAAGGAAAAATTATTCCTACCCTAGAATTCATCGGAAGATGTGTTTGCCAAGAATGAGAAGCCATGAAAGATTAAAATCAAGTTTCAGAAACTGAAGAATTCAAATTAAGAGAGAGGAAAAGATTGTCTGGAATGAGATAAAGAAACTATACAGCGGGACCCGGAGTGGTAGCACAATGGTAAGGCATTTATTTGCCTTGCACGTGGCCAACACAGGACAGACCCTGGTTCTAATCCTGGCATCCCATATGGTCCCCTGAGCCTGCCAGGAATGACTTCTGAGCATAAACATAGATGTAGAAGTACCCCTAAGCACCACTGGGTGTGACCCAAAAACCAATAACCAAAAACAAACAAACAAACAGAAAACACAAAAAACTATACAGCATACCCAAAGAATGGCTAGTCTAAAATTGGGCAGACCACTGTTATGGATGAATGGCTTGAGAAGTTATGTTATTTATACACAATAGAACACTATGCAGTTTTAAGATCAAATTCATGCGATTTGCAGCTGTGTGGTTATCATGACGAGTTGAAGTCAATCCAGAAGAAAGGATAGCAACAGAATGATCTAAGTGAACTTAAAGATATCCAGCAAGGTGGCAAAAAAAAAAAAAAAAAAAAAGTACCAAAGACAACACAACGGGAGAGAACTGACGCACAAAATAGAGTTGGGCAAAGGGGCATTACAGTCCTTGGAGGAGAAAAGTGGGTAAAGAGTGGTGGGTATGGTGCTGAATTGTGAAAGCCACCATTAATAGTATATCATTTCAAAGAACTTCAAGTTGGCTCATAAAGATGTTAAAATAAAATTTATGTATTTCATGTGTTAAAAACTGGGGAGAAGGTTAAGGATGTATTACAGTACACAGAAATTAAAAAAGAACAAAGAAACTCATAAGGGGCAGAAAATATGTAAGAAA
The DNA here is from genome assembly GCA_004027635.1 of Crocidura indochinensis. NCBI lineage: Eukaryota > Metazoa > Chordata > Mammalia > Eulipotyphla > Soricidae > Crocidura > Crocidura indochinensis. The sequence goes on along the minus strand of PVKC010033821.1, from coordinate 6,486 downwards.
TATAGCACAGAATAAAATGACACCATTTGAAAAAAAATTTTTTGAAGCAGTGATTTACAAATTTGTTCCTGGTTGAGTTTTTAGACATGCAAATTTCAGCACGGATTCTATCACTAGCTTTAACCCCCTTCCTAAAATGATATATTTTGTATTAGTTTTTGCAGATGTTATAAATATAATCAACTCTCAATGCATTAACTGTTACTGTATTAGATATTTAGCCTTTATTATTTCCATAACTATAATCAAAATCATATATAATATGTCTATTAGTAGCCCCATCTGAGAGATGAGAGATAGTATAAATCCCAGTTCACCCTCAGCACCATATATATATGATCCCCCTGAACACCTCCAGGTGTGGCCCTAAAACCAAAAATAAAATACAATCACTTTGAAAGAATTTCACAAGCTTCAGTAGATGCCTTGTAGCACATGCACGCACACACACACACACACACACACACACACACAAAACATAAATAAAAATTCTTGCTAAGCAGGGGCTGAGCAATAGTATAGTGGGTAAAGCACTTGCCTAGCAAACAAGTGGCACAGGTTCAATACTATACATGCTATCTCTGAATACTGCCAGGAGTGATTCCTGAGTACAGAGGCAGGAGTAAGCCCTGTACACTGCCAGATGTGACTCCACCCAAAAAAACAAACAAACAAACAAATAAATAAATAAACTCTTGCCCAGGGTAAAAGAACAACTGCTTTTGGCCAGAGAGATAGCACTTTGGTAGGGAATTTAATTTTGCCTTGCACGAAGGCAATCCAGGATGGACAGCGGTTTGAATCCTGACATCCCATAAGATCCCCTGTGCCTGCCAGGAGCAGCTTCTGAGCACAGAGCCAGGAGTAACTCTTAAGCGCCACTGGGTGTGATTCCACCCTCCCCCCCCCCCAAAAAAAAAGAACAACTACTTTTGTTGTAGTGAATGCTAATAAAACCCTTTAGAACTATTTGATATTTTATGTGCACAACTTTTTGGATTGGGGGGTGGTGGAGAATATTCAGAGATTACTCCTGCCTGTTCTCAGGGATCACTCCTACAGAATTTGGGTGTCATATTTGGTACCAGGCATGGAATGTGAGCCCACTGTGTGTCACTCACTATACCATTTCTCTGATCCCACAACTTTTTTTAAAAGTAAATTCAGAAAATGCTGCCTGTATACCTCTCTCTCTCTCTCTCTCTCTATATATATATATATATATATATACACACACACACACACATACACACACACATATATATATATATATCCCTACCACTTGTGCATTCTCTCCAGTCCCTATGCTTTTATATTTTAATTCATTAGTATACTTCAACCAACCAAGCAATCACAAATTCCACTAAGACTTCTATTGAATTGTAAATTTAATTATCAGAAAAAAGTTATTTTACACATTGGTTCACTCTAGTCTCTTTCACCATCATTATCACCTACATTTCTGTACTTTTTTCCATTTGAACTTTATTTTTCTTTTCTAGCTTAAGTAAAAGTTGCAGACAATAGAAGTCTCAGATCTTAGATATTAAAAATTTTGATTTGGGGGGGCGTTGGTTTGTTTGGGGGCCACACCCAACAGTGCTCAGGGTTTACTCCTAATTCTGACTGTATTCAGGATCACTACTGGTTGACTAGGAAGACGAAAGGGGGTGCCAAGATCTGAGATCAGCTTTGTGCATGACAAGCACCCTACCTTGCTGTACTCTCTTGATCCCCTAGTTCTAAGTTTAATAATAGTATTCCCAATCAGAGCACACAATACTCCACTCCCAATCATGCCCTCTAGAAAATACATTATGTTTACTTGTAAACACACCTTCAAGTTCGCTCTCAGATACTTAATTCTATTAGCACAGACCAGTTCGAGTCTTGTTCTTTGCTTTCATAAAAATGAAAAGTGAAAGATATATATAAAAAAAAAAAGAGAGAGGAAAAAAAAATAAAATAAAAAAAAATGAAAAGTGAGGGGCTGAAGCGGTGGTGCAAGCGATAGGGTTTTCGCCTTGCATGCACTAATCTAGGAAGGACCACGGTTCGATCCCCTAGAGTCCCAAATGGTTCCCCCCAAGCCAGGAGCAATTTCTGAGTACAAAGCCAGGAGTAATCCCTGAACGTCACTGGTGTGCCCTAAAACAAACAAAAAACTGATTAAATAATTTAGAAAACAGAGTTGGACAATACAATGGGTAAGGCACCTGCCTTACACATGTCCAACCCAGATTCAATCCCCATTCCCTGAATGGTCCCCAGAGCACTGCCAGAAGTAGAACCAATGATGGCCAGTGAAAATCGCTGGATGTAACCCCCAAAACAGAACTGGATGGGAAGGGAAAGAGAAGGGAGGGGAATAGGAGCGTTGGAGAGAGGGAAGGGAGTAGAGGAGAGGGAAGGGGATTGGGAAGGGGAAGGGGAAAGGTTCTGGGATAAACAGATTGGAATTCCTGGGAGCAGAGGCAGCTGGATTTTGGAATTTCAGAAATCTATCAGGAGGGGGTGAAGCAATAGTACAGCAGTAGGGCATCTGCCCTGCACACGGCCAACTCAGGATGAAGCCCAGTTAGATTCCTGACATCCCATATGGTTCCCCTGGCAGGAGCGATTTCTGAGTGCAGAGCCAGGAGCAAAACCCTATGCTCTGTTGGGTATGATCCAAAACAAACAGCAACAACAAAGAAATCTATCTGGAAATTCTGGGTTCCAAAATGATAATATTGTAGGGAAGGTGTTTGCCTTACACACAGCCAACCCAGGTGATCCCTGGCATCCCTGGATGGTCCGCCAAACTCTGCCAGGAGTGATGCCTGAGTGCAAACCAAGACTAAGCCCCAAGCACAGCCAACAAAACAGAAATTTATCTGGAAATCTGCCCAGTCTTTAGCAAAGTATTGGGCTACTCCATCTATGCAAGATTTGAAATGAAGAAGGTAACATAGTACTGAGAAAAGTACCAGACCCATCCCTTGTGGAAAGACCTCAGTAAGTACCCCAGTCTAGTTGAGACCCAAAGAAAGGTTATACCATGCGGGAGACAAAAATCAAAACTGAAACCAGCTTGTTTTGTTAAAAACAACAACATAAAGAGAAAACAAATCCTGGGGCCAGAACAGTAGCACAGTTGGTAGGGCATTTGCCTTGCAAGTAGCAGATCCTGGTTCAATTCCCAGCAGCCCCTATGATTCCCAAGCATGCCAGGAGTGTTTCTTGAGTAGAGACAGGAGTAATTCTAGAGTGCCTCTGGGTGTGGCCCAAACTTGCCCACCAAAAATCCTAAAAATTCCAGACTTCATTTAGCTTCCTACCAAAAGGAAGATCCTTACTGTTAATTTAAATGCCTACCAAAAAGTAAAGTTAGTACCTTTGCAGGGGTCTCAAACTCAATTTACCTGCGGGCTGTAGGAGGCAAAGTTGGGGTGATCCTTGAGTGCAAAGTCAGTAATAAGCCTTGAACATTGTGTGTGTGTGTGTGTGTGACCCAAACAACTAAAACAAAACAAAACAAAACAAAACAAGATTCCTCTAGGGCAGGGTCACAAAATGTTGTATGGAGGGCCATGCGCGAGTTTGAGACCCCTGCTTTAAAGTAATAATGTAGTTTCCCTGTAACTAATCTTATAAATATATATAATATTTGACAATTAACATTTATGAGAAATGCAAAGTAGACCTATCACCAAGGGGAAAAAATGACAACTAAGTGACAGGTTATAAGACAAACCAGATGCTGGAATAAGTGAACATGGACTTTAAACCAGTTGTTATAAATAAATATATACAAGAATGCAAAAGAAAATGACCACAGTAAATTGTTTAAGCCTCAGTAAAAATATAAAAACAATAATTCTTGGCTTAAAATTTTCAATATCTAAAAAGAAAAACCAGCAGTCTTTTTTGGGGGGGGCAGGGACTTAGGGGGTAGCAAATACCAGAGACAACTCCCAGCTCAATGCTCAAGGGTTCCAACAGAGGTCTCCCAACATGCATAACATGTATCCAAGCCCTTTCCCCAGCCCCTGCAATGAATTGTTTTAAAAAAAAGGTTGGAAACAGCGGAATAAATTGATGGCATAGGGCTGGACCATAGGGCACTTGCTTTGCATACAGCCAACCCAAGTTTGATCCCTGGCACCCCATATGCCCCCTAAGCCTGCCAAGATTAAGTTCTGAGTGCGGAGCCAGGAGTAATAATCCCTGAACACCTCCAAGTATGACCACAAAACAAAACAAAACAAAACAAGATGGCAGATTATATTTTCCAAGAATGATTACATCTCCCATGTTCACCATGAACTCTTGACAAAACAATAATCTCAAGATTTCTAAGGATGTTGATATGGTCCTCCTCCTTGAACTTGATCACACCTTTTTTTTTTTTTTTTTTTTTTTGGTTTTTGGGTCACACCTGGCAGTGCTCAGGGGTTACTCCTGGCTCCATGCTCAGAAATTGCTCCTGGCAGGCACGGGGGACCATATGGGGCACCGGGATTTGAACCAATGGCCTTTTGCATGAAAGGCAAACGCCTTACCTCCATGCTATTTCCCGGGCCCCCGGTCACACCTTTTTTAACGCCTCAACCAAAAGACAACATTAAGTGATTTCCAAGGACAAACAATAAAAAATAGCAAGCACTCCCATCTTGAATTTGGATCTTCACTCTGCTACAATACTGCTTGGCCATAATCAAGACTAGTTATAAAACTGGAACATAAGGATATTGACAAGTTGAAAGATTTGCCAAGAATAAACTAGAACATATAAAGTTTACAAGAAATTAATACTGATTCATCTGAATAGAAGGAGGAAAATTTCAAGCGAACAACTCATCAGTGCACCATACAAAAGGAAAACAAAAGCAATTTATTGTGTTACTGCACTCTTTTAAAAATTCATCAGTCAGGGGCCCGGGAGATAGCATGGAGGTAAGGCATTTACCTTTCATGCATAAGGTCATCGGTTCGAATCCCAGTGCCCCATATGGTCCCCCGTGCCTGCCAGGAGCAATTTCTGAGCATGGAGCCAGGAATAACCCCTGAGCACTGCCGGGTGTGACCCAAAAACCAAAAAAAAAAAAAAAAAAAAAAAAAAAAAAATCATCAGTCAGAGACATTAAGGCAAGAAGCAGACATCAGTGCAATCATGCACGCTCTCTCAAGCACTGTGGTGGGGAGCTATCCCCAAGCATACGCCAAGAGTCCCTAAGCACTACGGGGTTTGATGTACATGACACTGGATAGAAAATCCTCTATCATGATGATGTAAAACATCTACATTTAAGTACTAGAAACTCAATAACCACCCCCCACCAAAAAAAAAACATTACTATGCATATCAAAGGCAAATCCACAGAGCAACAAAAGAAAAACAAAAAAGTTTAGGGCCAGAGATGATAATGAGTAAGATAAAAAGATTTAATAAAATGACAACCTTAAAGTGATAAAAGGGATGTCAGGATGGCACTGGCCTTGCATGTAGCTGACCCACATTAGATCTCCAGCATCCTATATTGTCCCCTGAGCCCTGACAGGAGCACAGCTAGGTGTGGAACAAAAATAAACTGATACAAATACTGGAAAGAGAATGAAAGGGATAAAGGGAGAATTGATCACCGCAGACTTGCCCTCAAGAGAACAAATTCCAGAGGAAAACGCGAATTTACAAGAATGAATGAGCGATAAATACAGGAGTAAAAATAGAAGAGAATTAAAATGGGGTTTCTGAAAATATATTAACCAAAAATAAAAGGTAAGAATGCATGAATATTGAAGATCTAAAAACAAAAAAGTAGACTTAAAACATATTAAAATATTATAAATAGGGGGCCGGGCGGTGGCGCTGGAGGTAAGGTGCCTGCGCTAACCTAGGATGGACCGCGGTTCGATCCCCTGGTTCCCCATATGGTCCCCCCGTGCCTGCCAGGAGCGACTTCTGAGCGAATAGCCAGAAGTCCCTGAGCGTCACCGGGTGTGGCCCCCCCAAAAAAATTATAAATAGGGGCTGGAGAGATAGTATGAAGGTAAGGCATTTGCCTTTCATGCAGAACGACAGTGGTTCAAATCCCAGCATCCCACATGGTCCCCCGAGCCTGCCAGGAGCGATTTCTGAGCATGGAGCCCTGAGCACTGCCGGGTGTGACCCAAAAACTAAAAAAAAAAAAAAAAAAAAAATTATTCATAGCTTTATCATCAGTTCAGTCTCTCACCATACAGACCTCAGAGGAAAAAAAAAAAAAATCAGGATGCCAAGTCAAAGTGGAATTAAAGAAAAACTAAAGGAAGCCTTTTTAATAGGCCATGACATTCTGACGTTCCCACATCTTGCCAAAAATCATCCAAAGTGCACTAGAGATTTCTTTTTACTTGGAAGTGTCTTTTCCATTTTTTTAAATATTATCTTTAAGTACCATGATTACGGGGCCGGGCGGTGGCGCTGAAGGTAAGGTGCCTGCCTTACCGCGCTAGCCTTGGACA
>PVKC010033819.1:0-13866 GCA_004027635.1 Crocidura indochinensis | reverse complement strand
ATAAATTGGGGATTTCCAGATATCAAGGCATGATGGTAAAATTATTATTCTGGTAATTTTTATATTTGTGTAGAGATAGCTTAGATTTTATTATTTTATTTGATCTTTATAAAATAGTTATCAGGAGGATCCTGTGATTTTAACTAATGAGATTATTTTATAAGTAGATTGGATACATCAGGCTTTTTATGCATTTATGTTTGTATGACTAACTGAAATATTTACTTTTTCAAGGAAGAAAGCTATTTACTGTGGAAATGATCAACAATTGCTATTTTCATCTTGCAATAAATTTAATTTTATTAGTAATTAATTTTATGATTCTGTGTGCTGGAGGCATAAAATTAGGGGTTAATCAATTTCTAAGTGAACACCTTGTCTATTTTTTAGCTGCATAGTTGTATTGCACAACTAACTCATGGAAAGAGAAGCATTCTGATTAAGAACACTTTTGGTAGAAGTATTTACATAAACACTTTTTTAAAATTTTTATTTTATTACAAAATATTTTTTATTTTTATTTTATTACAAAACACTATTAATGTTAGTATATTTAGAAGAGAGACAAATAAATCAATGTTGGCATTTAATTCATGAAAGACATTAATAAAGCAAAATTTGAGAACAATTTAAAAATAATTTTATTTTATATCATTATTATTTTGGTTTATTTTTTGGGGGGGTCATATCAGTGGTGCTCAAGGGTTGCTTCTTGCTCTGAGCTCAAAAAAGGTTAAGGAGACTACATTGGATGCAGGGTATTAAACCTATGTAAAGCAAATGCCCTATCCACTGTGCTATTACTATAGCACCGAAATAATTTTAGACATTAAAAAGAACTTAATTCTCTGGGGAAATTTAACTGCCTTTTGTTTTTTGGTAGTATAGCTTAAAGAAGCTGAATACTTTAAAACAGTTTTTGGTAAATTTGTTTGTGGAGAAATTTTAAGCTTAGTGAAATGATTCAAAGATCAGAAGGGGACAGAAAGGAGGCAATCTGATATGGTTCAATGAATTTTCTTGGATTATCGATACAGATATATCAGTGGTAGATCCAACTTTATCACTTCATAAATAGCTTGTCCAATTTAACAGATGAATTTTCTTAGCTACCAAATACATTGCCTCTTCATAAAGGGTAAAATAAGCCAGTGGTAAAAATTATAGAATACCTAAAATGTTAACAAAATATGAACTATCTTTGGGAATAAGGTGAAGAGCACATCTTTATGACATTTGTTGAGATAAAGGAGATAGCCTTTAAAGGTTATCAAATTCACACACGCTCACAATGGGTCAAATTTAAGACAATTCTATTAGATGAGATTTTCCATTGTTTACAGAGAATACAACAGCCAGCCAGAACTCTCTTCCAATACAAACAGTTTTATTATGCAATCATTTCTTATGCAATTCTTAATTCCCAGATCACACCAGAATGGGGAAAAAATAAAATGTTATGATTGTTAATTTACCTAATCTTACTCCTCTAAAAACTCTTATATGTCTCTCAACTTGCTATAGTTTCTTAATGTATAAATAATCAGCACATTTATCATTTAATTATAGTTGTATTTCTCTCCTATTTGATTTTATTACTCAAAATTTAGTATTTTATATATTGTTTATGGTAGCAGAGAAAATACCTTTTCTATTAATTCCACATTACAGAGATAATTCTAGTAGTTATAGTGTTTTAAATAGTGCCTGCCACTAAGTATATAGATGAATGTCATGGTATCAGACACCAATATCACCAACTTATTTTGGAAAATGAGATAGTCCCAAAGTGGCAGTTGCTTTGTGAGCAACACATCTATTCATCCTGTCTTATTTTTGCTTTTTTTTTTATGTTTTCATTCGTCTATGTCTACAACTCAGAGATAAGGATCTCTATGAGTGACTACTGCTGGATTGTCTTCATAGTTGTATCTTTCCTTTTATTGGTACATGATCCTGGAACCAAATATACTTATGTAAGTTACTGTATTCTATAAATTTTACATGGAAGCAATTTTGTTTTCTGTGTAAACTTTCTTACAGGTACACTAATAGGCCCAGGTGAATACTATTCAGACTTACATGAAGAGACTCAAAATGTCCCAGAAAATATCTTTGTTATACTAACTTTGAACTTCTTATGTTATTGTGAATTTTAGAGAAGATTCTTCAATTTTTTACTTTCCTGATTTAATAGCTGTATTTTATACACATAGGATTTATGGAGATCTCTCTTAATAATCATTTACTCAAATATTAATATCAAAATTTTAAGCAGAAGTGCTGTTTGATAGATGTTTACTTTGTTACTATAGACTTAAAGTTTACCTCAAATTATTCCCAAAGTAGTTTACCTTATTTAAAATGTAACATAACTTTCAAAAGATTTTTATGTTTGTCAACCTTATGATAAAATGAAGCATTATTTATGGGGTTCTAACATAACCCTTGTTTTTAGTATGTCTAGTAATATTGGAACCATAAAACTAGTACATGCCTTTTAAATGATGATTAAGAATGAAGTGTAATAGCAGGCTCCTGGCTTATCTTGGCTTGTAGTTTCCTGAGAGATGTCAGAATTGGCTAAGGAACTTCTTTTTTTAAAAGATGGAAAGAATTCCATGGAAGAAAAACATACATCAGTTTAAAATTATTTTATAACCATTTCTATTCAACTTTTAAGTTCATAGATATCAAAACCTACTTTCACAAGGAATATATACATATATAATATTTGCATTGGACTATAATAGACGAGATTTTAGACATTACTTAGGTTCTATTTGATTAATGTCAAATTGAAGCAAATCATTTTATTTCTGGATGCAGACTATCTCAAGTTGACATCAAATTTTGGTGTGTTCCTTGAAGATAACTTATCAGTTTATTAGTGAATATCCAAAAAAATATTTGCATAGTTTCCTCATTGAAACCCTCCCACCTATTCCTATTTTTCTTAGACAATCAGTTCTGAGGTTTTTTCCTTACAGTGACTCCTATAAGACTTTCTGGAAAAATGGAGTTCTGTGGTTAACAATTCTGAGAAAGGTTTCATGCCATATTTCCAAAAAACCCGAAATAGAAAAAAGATTTAAAAAAAAGGATGAGAAAAAGAAAGAATTAAAGAAAAGAAATCAGCTTTATTTAATCCATCTAGTTTCAAATTAAGTCACAGAAAGTGATATTTACTCGTGCTATTTGTAGCAGAAATGATATGACATGTTTGAGAATACATTAGACAATGCTATATTTTGAAATTCTTAAAAACACTTTTAATTGAATGTGTCATTTATTATAATTTTACTTTTCATGATTAAGATTTGCTTACCTGGGATAATTAAAACATGTATAATTTAATCAATATGCAGAAACAATAAATCCCAACAGTTCTTATAGAATTGAAGTCTCGGGGCCCTGAGAGATAGCACTGTGGCGTTTGACTTACAAGCAGCTGGTCCAGGACCAAAGGTGGTTGGTTCGAATCCCAGTGTCCCATATAGTCCCCTGTGCCTATAGGAGCTATTTCTGAGCAGACAGCCAGGAGTAACCCCTGAGCACAGCCGGGTGTGGCCCAAAAACCAAAACAAAACAAACAAAAAAAAGAATTGAAGTCTCAGGTTCACTCTGAGGACTTCAAGGGAAACTTCTCCTGTGCCTATCTACATGTGTTTCTGAATACCTGAAGGTCTCCTCAGAGGCTTAGGGAGAGCACCCCTAAAAAACTGCATTTTGAAGCTGCCCAGTGAGTAAATTCTGGCTGTGGGAGTCGCTGTCTAATAGGCTGAGTTCTCTGGCCTGCTGAGGCTCCGCCCTGCTATGCCTTTGTTCATTTTGAGGACTTCAAGGAAAACTTGTCCTGTGCCTGTCTGCCTGTCTTTCTGAATCCCTGAAGGTCTCCTCAGAGACCTAGGGAGCTTACTCCCAAAAAAACTGTCAACTAGAAGCAGCAGAAGAGCACGCTGTTTTGCTTCACTTTCGCAGCCGCGCACTCTTTCTAACCAATGAACCCCACCACAACACTCAGGAAAAACCACACTACAAGCGTGACAATGGGGAAACCTCACAAACACCATGCACAGAGAATGAAGACGAAAGCTCAGATGACCTAATAAATTCCAACCACCTGATTAACCTCTCAGACAAGGAACTTAAAATAGCAATATGGAAGCTGTTTGAAGAACTCAAAGAAAGCATAGATCAATCTGAACAGAACACAACGACAGAAATCAGAAAACTCCAAATTGAAATAATAGATCTGAAAAACACGGTAGCTCAACTGAAAACCTCAATGGATGGCCTCACCAGCAGGGTAGCAGCAGCTGAGGAAAGAATCGGAGTACTGGAAGATGTGATGCAGAAAAACTCAACACAACAGAAGAAATTGGAAATGAACCTTAAGACAAATGAACAGGCAATGGAAAAAGTACTCAAGGAATGTGAACAGATGAAAATAGAAGTCTTTGATAAACTCAATAGAAACAACATAAGAATCATTGGAGTCCCAGAGACCCAGGTAGGAGATCTCCAGGAAGAATCAACTGTCAAAGAAATCATCAAAGAGATACTCCCAGAGGTAAAGCCTACATGCAATCAAATCCAGCAATCCTGAAGAGTACCCAATAAAACAGAGCCAAAGAAAAACATCCCAAGACGCATCCTCATTACAATGATAAATCCCACAGACAGAGATAGAATACTGAAAGCAGCAAGATCAAAAAGGGAAATTACATTCAAAGGAGCATCCCTAAGACTTACAGAAGACATGTCACAAGAAACACTCAAGGCCAGAAGACAGTGGCAGGATATTGTAACAAGATTGAATGAAATGAATGCCTCACCAAGAATACTGTATCCAGTTCAACTCACATTCAGGTTTGAAGGAAGAATACATAGCTTCATGGATAAACAACAGCTCAGAAACTTTACAGATGATAAACCAGCCTTAAAGGAAAAACTGACAGGTCTACTCTAAGACAAGAGAGACCAACAAACACAGTAAACTTATCTACAAAGATGACATTAAATTCTATGACAATCATCTCCCTCAATGTCAATGGACTAAATTCACCAACTAAAAGACACAGAGTGACAAAATGGGTCAAAAAGATGAATGTAGGGGCCCGGGAGATAGCATGGAGGTAAGGCGTTTGCCTTTCATGCAAAAGGTCATCGGTTGGAATCCTGGTGCCCCATATGGTCCCCCATGCCTGCCAGAAGAGATTTCTTACCATGGAGCCAGGAGTAACCCCTGAGCACTGCCTGGTGTGACCCCAAGCAAACAAACAAACAAACAAAAAGATGAATGCAACCTTCTGCTGCCTACAAGAAACATATCTGAATAGTCAGAATAAACATAGACTCAAAATCAAAGGCTGGAGGAAAATCATTCAAGCAAAAACACCCTCAAAAAAGCTGGGGTGGCCATATTAATATCTGATGACATCAACTTTTTACTCAGAAAAGTGGTAAGGGACAAAGATGGACTCTATGTACTAATCAAGGGATATGTGCAACAGAAAGAAATCAGACTATTAAACATATATGCACCCAATGAGAGACCAGCAAATTATCTAATACAATTACTAACAAATCTGAAAGAAGAAATCAATAATAACACAATAATTGTGGGAAATCTCAAGACAACCCTATCAACACTTGATAGGTCAACTAGATTGAAACCAAACAAAAACATACTAGCCCTGGAAAGAGTAATAGAAGAAAGAGGACTAGTAGATGTATATAGGACACTCCATCCTAAATAACCTGGATACACATTCTTCTCCAATGTACATGTGTCATTCTCCAGGACAGATTACATGCTGACATAAAACATACCTCCATAAAATCAAGAGTATAGAAATCTTGCAGGCTACCTTTGCTGACCACAGGGCTCTGAAATTAGATGTGAACTGCAAAGCCACACAAAAGAAAAACTTTAACCATTGGAAATTAAACACCCTGCTACTGAACAACCAGTGTGTCTGAGATGAAATCAAAACTTCCTGGAAACAAATGATAATGAAGACACAAACTGCCAGAATTTATGGGACACAGCAAAAGCGGTCCTGAGAAGAAAATGTATAGCTCTACAAGCACACATCAGGAGGGAAGAAGGGGCATACCTGAATACTTAATGACGCAGCTCAAAAAATTAGAAAATGACCAACAAAAGGAACCAGTACTTTAAAGACCAGATCATCAAAATAACTGACCTCTCTCTATATATACATATACATATACATATACATATACATATACATATACATATACATACATACATATGAGGTCAGTCTTTAAAGTGCTGGATCAAAATGAGAATCTAATAGTCATGAGACTTCAATTCTTTTTTATTATTCTTTTTTTTTTTTTTTTGGTTTTTGGGCCACACCCAGTGACGCTCAGGGGTTACTCCTGGCTATACGCTCAGAAGTCGTTCCTGGCAGGCACAGGGGACCATATGGGAACCGGGGGATGGAACCGTGGTCCATCCTAGGCAAGGCAGCAGGCACCTTACCTCCTGCGCCACCTCCCGGCTCCCTTATTATTCTTTTTTTAATTTAAACATCTTGATTACATATATGATTCTGATTAGGTTTCAGTCATGTAAAGAGCATCCCCTTCACCAGTGCAACATTCCCACAACCAATGTCCCAAATCTCCTCCCATCCCACCCCACCCCCACCTGTACTCCAGACAGGCTTTCCAGTTCCCTCATTCATTCACGTCATTATGGTAGTTCTCTGTGTAGTTATTTCTATAACTGCACTCACCATTCTTTGTGGTGAGCTTCATGAAGTGAGCTGGAAATTCCAGCCCTCCTCTCATTGTCTCTGAGGATTGTTGCAAAAATGACTTTTATTTTTCTTAAAACCCATAGATGAGTGAGACTATTCTGCATCTGTCTCTCTCCTCTGACTTATTTCACTCAGCATGATAGATTCCATGTACATCCATGTATAGGAAAATTTCATGACTTCATCTCTCATGATGGCTGCATAATATTCCATTGTGATTATGTACCACAGTTTCTTTAGCTATTTTTATACTACATTTTTTGGAGACATATTGCATAGACTATGATTGGGTTTGTGGTGAAAGATTAACTGGTGGCAATATTTCTCTGTATCCTACTGACTTGGATACAATTTTTTCTGTGTTGTTTACATTCTAAGTAAAAATTCAAATCAAAAGTCTAATGCCCAGGTGTGTCAAAATGGCAGCAGGTGATATTTACAATTCAGCTCTCAACAGTTCCCTTTGTTTCTAGACTTATGTAAATTTCTTTTAAATTTATAAAGCTAAATCCTTTTATTGGAGAGTACAGATACTATCGCAACTAGCTGGAGCACTATCCTCTCAATTATCTATTGAGAATCATTTAGGTTGAGTAGAGTTTTTAATAGGTCACTGTAGAATTATGTCCAGTTGTGTACAAATAAGGGACTGGTAACATCAATTGAAATAACTGATGCAAATAAGATAATTTCCAAATAAATAAGGCATTGTTGAACACAGCAGATTATTCTTCTCAGTTCTTTTACATTGTAGTTTACTTAAACCTCAAATAAATCTCGAAGAATTCTGGAATTCTAAATAGTGATCAAGAATTGGAAATGTATAATAATCATTTTCAAGTACAAGGACCCTTATTATTTTGCTTTTTTGGGCCACAACCATTTGATGCTCAGGGGTTACTCCTGGCTAAGCGCTCAGAAATTGCCCCTGGCTTGTGGGGACCATATGGGACGCCAGGGGATCGAACTGTGGTCCTTCCTTGGCTAGCGCTTGCAAGGCAGACACCTTACCTCTAGCGCCACCTCCAAGGGCCCTTATTATTTTTTTTATTAAAAATGTAATTATGAGCACAGAGCAGGATAATCCCCAAGTACTACTGGGTGTGTGGCCCCCAAAACAAACAATACAAAAATATTTACTGGGGGTTAGATTTGTTCAGCAGCACCATAATTTTCTGGGGCTCCTTTTCCTGGTTCTGTGTTCAGGATGTCATACCTGGTGGTACTCAAAGACTTTGGATCCAGGATTATCCCACATACACAGCAAGCATCTAACGTCTGGTCTCAGATTTTTTTTTTCAGAAAGTTTTAAAAAAAATTAGAGAAAGAAGGATCAGAAACATAGTACAGTGGATATGGCACTTGCCTTGCATCTGGCCAGCCCAGAATCAGTCAATCACAGGTATTTTCTATAGCCTCTAAAGCCTTGCCAGAAATGATCTATGAGAGCAGAATTAGAAGTAATTACTGAATGCTATGGTATCTAAACAAAAATAAATAAAATATAAAGAAAAAAATTATAGTTTGGCCTATCTACCAAGCTATCTCTTAATATAGTTTATTTTGGGAGATCATATCTAGCAGTCCTAAAGGGCCTACTCCTGGCTCTGTATTGCACTGGCAATGTTTGATGGGACAATTTGTGGTGTCCTGGATTGAATCCGTACAGGCCACATGAAAGGCAAGTGTCCTATGAACTCTATTATCTCTCTGACCCCATGACTTCATATTTTACCATTAAAATTATAATTAATAACAAAAGTTCATTTTATAAATATCTGTGTAATAAATTATAATCTATTAATTTCTACAGCAATTAAATAAATTAGAAATAGTGATGATATATGAGAGATAATAATTTTTATTTTCAAAGATAGCTTGATTTTATTTATGTTTATATATATTACAATAATTCTTTTTTTTTTTTTTTTTTGGTTTTTGGGTCACACCTAGCAGTGCTCAGGGGTTACTCCTGGCTCTATGCTCAGAAATCGCCTCTGACAGGCTCAGGGGACCATATAGAATGCCAGGATTCAAATCACTAACCTTCTGATACAAGGCAAACGCCTTACCTCCACGCTATCTCTTCGGCCTCAATTCTAATTCCAAGATATCAGAGCCCAGAATCCAGCAACACAATATTTTAGTGGAAATGTAATACTTGTTACATTCATGTAAATTTTTCTGACATCACTACTAATTTTTCCAGAATTCTGCTGAATTGCCCTTGCCATGAAAGCCAATTTACTTTTCTTTTTTTTAGCGGGGAGAGTTTGGGCCACACCTGGGGGTGCTCGGGAGTTACTCCTGGCTATCTGCTGAGAAATAACTCCTGGCAGGCACAGGGGACCACGTGGGATACCGGGATTTGAACCAGCCACATTAGTTCCTGGGTTGGCTGCTTCCAAGGTAAACACCACTGTGCTATCTCTCTGGGTCCTTCCTCTTCTTTTTTAATCATCCCTTCCCCCTGTTCCAACATTTCACTGCTCTCTGCTATCACATGCTGGATAACTATCAATTCTGTTTACATATTGTATCTCAAATTTGTTTCAAGATCATGATAACTGCAACAATCTTTAGTTCCCCTATTTCTATTCATGCTGATTTTTAAAATATGACCTTTGTGATAGTTACCAGAGTAATGCATCTATAATAGTAAAATCCACTGTGAGGTTAGGGTATGTCAGACACTTAACATTTATCAGTACATTTCATTGTCATAGCAATATCTTTAGTTTGTTATTAAGAAAATGATGGCTGAAAGAAGTCAATGTGATCAAGATTCATAAAAGGAAAAAAATGGAACTAGGAGAAAGAACCCTCATATATCTAAAACTCAGTTTGATTTTTCAATCATTATACTATGCTTCTTCTTTAAGGTAATTATATTGTGTGATACTGTATTCATTTTTCTTAAGTTTAACATTTATAAAATTGTCAACTTGAAAAGACAAACTTTATTTAGTGCGCTTTTGTTCTGCTGAGTAAAACATTACAGAAAAACTATCTAGTGTTTTTAAATCATTATTTGATATTTATTTAACTCCAAATTAATCCAATTATAAAAAGAGAATGAATGGATTGATTTGTAGGTTAAATGTGTGTGAGTGATAGAGATGTTTCTATCTTTTTCATTTAATTAATTCATTTAAGCACCATGATTACAAAAATGTTAATGATTGAGTTTCAGTCATACAGTGTATACCAACCTTCACCACCACATGTTTCCCACTACCAATGTCCCCAGTATTCCTCCAACAGCCCCCCCGCCAGCCTCTGAAGAGACATTTTACTTCTCTCTCTCTCTCTCTCTCTCTCTCTCTCTCTCTCTCTTATATTTTCACTTTCTGACACAGTTGTTTTCTCTGTTGTTAATGAAGGGGTACCAGGCAAATCATTTTATGCCTTTTTACATCCAGTTCTAGTACAGAATGATCAGCTCCAATTATTGTCACATATAAATATCCTTTATGTTATGTTATGTTATGTTATGCTATGTTACATTAAAATATTATAATTATTATATTGTATTATATTATGTTGCATTGTATTATATTATATTGTAGTATATCATATTAATATTTTATTAATATTATATCATATCACATTACATTATTTTCACATTCTCTACCCTACCTGCACTTCCAGCTCTTTATTGCAAGCTCCCTGCCATGGACTGGGTCTTCCTGTCTCTCATCTCTATTGTCTCTGGATATTATTACCATATGCTGCCTTTTATTTTCCTTTTATTCCACAATGAGTAAGATTATTCTACCTCTTTCCCTCTGACTCATTTCAGTCAGTATAATTCTCTCCACCTCTACTCATGGAATGGAATACTACACAGTTGTAAGGAAAACATGAAGCAATGGAATTTGCTTATATGAGAATATTTCTTTTTCTTTTTTTTTTTTTTTTGGGTCACACCCGGCAGTGTTCAGGGGTTACTCCTGGCTCCATGTTCAGAAATTGCTCCTGGCAGGCACGGGGGACCATATGGGGCACCGGGATTCGAACTGATGACCTTTTGCATGAAAGGCAAACGCCTTACCTCCATGCTATCTCCCGGGCCCCTATGAGAATATTTCTAAATTTAATTAATTTTGGTTGCTTAACTCAATGGAATAAACACCACATAAATGAAGCCATATTTATGGGTACAGTTCTTGTGTGGGCCAGTTTATTTAGTCATACTTACACTATTAACCTCAGCCTACTTTATTGCTAATTCACAGGATCAGCTGAAATCAAAATACAGTTTGAATGGAAAAGTGAAAATATCTCCTCTCATATGGAAAATATATCCCCAAAGCATCTCCTATTCTTTTACATGTTTGTCATTATTTATTGCTAAAGTAAAACTGTAAACTAGCAGCAATAACTTTAAATTTTTTGAGCTCTTTCTTTTTTATTAATATCTTTATTTAAACATCTTGATTACAAGCATGATTGTGGTTGGGTTTCAGTCATGTAAAGAACAATCCCCCCCATCACCAGTGCAACTTTCCCTTCACCAATGTCCCAATTCTCCCTCCTCCCCACCCCACCTCCGCCTGTACGCTAGACAGACTTTATACTTCCCTCATTCATTCACATTGTTATAATAGTTCTCAATGTAGTTATTTCTCTAACTGCACCAATCACTCTTTGTAGTGAGCTGGAACTTCCAGGTCCTTCATCTCTTTAGTTAAGTTGACTCCAAGGTATTTGAGTTTGTGTGGCACTAATGTGATGGGATTGCTTTTTTAATGTCCATTTCTTCTCTATCATTATTGATGTCTAAGAAGGCTATTGATTTTGTGTGTTAATTTTGTAGCCTTCTGCTTTGCTATAAGATCCTATTGTATCTAAAAAGCTTATTAGTAAAGTCTTTTGGATTTCCTAAATATAGTATCATGTCATCTGCAAACAGTGAGAGCTTCATTTCTTCCTTCCCTATATGGATATCCTTGAGATATCTCTTTCTTGCCTAATTGTTAGGGCAGGGACTCCCAGGACTATGTTGAATAGAACTGTTGAGAGGAGGCAGACTTGTTTTGTACTAGATTTTTAGAGTATAGGCTTTAATTTATCCCCATTGAGAATAATATTTGCCATTGGCTTGTGGTAGATGGCCTTGACTATATTGATAAAAGCTCCTTTCACTCCCATTTGGTTGAGAGATTTTTTTCATGAATGGGTGTTAGATCTGATCTAAGGCTTTCTCTGCATCTATTGATAAGATCATATAGTTTTTATATTTCTTTTTGTTGATATTGCGTATTATGTTGATTGATTTATGTATCTTAAACCACCCTTGCATTCCTGGAATGAAACCTACTTGGTCATAATCTATGACCTGCTTGATGAGGTGCTGGATCCTATTTCTTAGGATTTTATTGAGGAACTTTGCACCTGTATTCATCAGGGATATTTGTAGATTTTTTTTCAGCATCTCTATATGGTTTTGTTATCAAGATGATATTAGTTTCATAAAAATTATTTGGGAGTATTTTTATTTCTTCAATTTCATGAAAGAACCTGAAAAGGATTGATATTATTTTCTCTTGAAAGCATGAAAGAATTCATTAGTGAATCAATCTGAGCCTGGACTTTTTTTTTCTTGGCTACCATTTTAATTTTCTCATAGAGATAGGTCTGTTTTGATAAACTAGATTATCCTGATCCAACAGTGGGATATTATAAGATTCCAAGAATGTATCCATTTCTTCCAGATTCTCATGTTTTGTGGCATAGGGTTTTAAAAGTAGTCTCTGATTTCCTTTTGAATCTCTGTTATCTGTAGTGATCTTCCCTTTTATTTTCCAATCTAGCTTATTAAGTGTTTCTCATTTGTGAGTTTTGCTAGTGGTTTATCAACCTTGTTTATTTTTTTCAAAGAACCAATTTTTGCTTTCCCTTGATCTTTCTGAATATTTTTGGATTTCCATTACATTGATTTCTGATCTAAGCTTTGTTATTTTCTTCTGTCTACATATTTTGTTTCATTTTGTTGATAGTTTCTATTTTTTTTCTTTAAAATAAAGTTAATATTCCATTTGCATTGTAAATCTTATTTAAATTTGTTCTCAGGTTTAACTTATAAGATGCAGAATAAAAAGAACGAAGAGTCCTGTAAACTTAGGCTGGGTTTCTTTAGCTGGTAACTATTCTTTTTAGATGGCCTTTCTTTCTTGGAAAGTAAAATTTTCTGTAGCTTACACTTTTTTCCCCTTAAATAGTGGTATCTTCAAAGTCCTTATTTCAACGTATGTATGCTTCTAAGGTTTGTGGGCTCACACTGAGTTTTAGCTTTTTCAAGGATTCAGTGAAGTCAGTCAATCGAATATTTCTCATCTCACTGGCAGGCATGTTCTTCACTTGTTCTGGTTTCAGTTCCCCAATAGGACCCAGTGCTGCTCTTTTGCCAAAGCTGTTAGATTATTTCCTGAGTATCTATTAGTCATTCTAGCAAGCTGCGCGAGTTCTTTTTGGGTTAGTGGGCTTCCTTGTTTACATGACAGATTTTTAAGTAAAAGCAGCCTCATCTCTTCATTTGTCAAAGAAACATACACTCGTTTGATAAAACGCCTGAGCACAGCCTCGTCGAGCTCCTGCGGTCTGTTGGATGGCGTCCATCACGAGGACTCGGTCATACCCGCAGACTGGACGCCATCAAATTCTATGAGAAATTCTGTCTTGAGTCGCCGACTGGCAGGCATCGTGTTCCCCTTCCCTCCTCTCACACAGGAGGCTGTCGACCTCATCTATAAAAATGATGAAAAACTGAAGCTCCCGAGCCACAGCCAAAAGAGCTCTCACCAATTTCTCTCTCCTTCTCCCACCACATATTTCGAAGTCAAACTTGCAGCACTTATATTAAAGAAGGTTGCATTAGATTCTGCAGCTACTGCTTTTGCCAGCATTGTTTTGCCATTTCCTGGTGAACTAAAGAGTTAGCAATTCTCAGGCCGGAGCTCTAAGTCCTGTGAATAACTCAGGCCTAGAGAAGGAAGAATCACGATTTCTTGCAAGGCGTGCTTGTGGAAGGTGCGCCTGCGGTCGGATCCCTGGCGGGGGGGGGGGGGGG
>PVKC010033818.1:0-13853 GCA_004027635.1 Crocidura indochinensis | reverse complement strand
ATTATAATAATATAATCTGGGGACTTGACAAACAAAGTAATTGTACATGGATTCTGTTTTATTTATCTTAATGTTCATTGACCAAAAGTTCAAAGTTAACATATCAGCAAGGGGACTTATTCTGAGAATTATGTTACTTGTGATTGTCCTTCTGTAACCTTACCTTGTCCTCTCTCTTTGCATCTTTGTTCTCATAATTGAAAATAAAAATATTTAAAAAAAAAAAGAAAAAAGAAAAACAAGACAGTATAGTAATAATATCCAGAGACAATAGAGATGAGGCCTAGGGGAACTAGTCCGTGGTAGGAAGCTTGCCACAGCAGAATAGAGGAAGGGTCCACTATGACTATGATAATTGGAAATGATCACTCTGGACAAGAACTGGATGTTGAAAGGGGATAAAATGATATGAAATGATATGCATAGAACTTCTTCATTAACCCACTGGTATGTTGGGGGCTCTGGGCAGGACAGCTAGCCATAGGCCCCCCCTGGGCTGACCACTTAGTTCAGGGGACTGAGATCCCCCACACCAGGCAGGTCTTCAGGGTCACACCTGGTTAATTGGGCCCTGGCGGGAGTGTGTGTAGGGGGGGAGAAATTCCTCCCATCTGCATCCACAAACTACAGAGACAGGAGCTGGCTGCACCCAGAAGACTCCATATGCCAGGACTTCTGGGTGTCTCCCACTGGTATGTTGGGGGCTCTGGGCAGGACAGCTAGCCATAGGCCCCCAGGGCTGACCACTTAGTCCAGGGGACTGAGACACCCCTACACCAGGCGGGTCTTCAGGGCTATGCCTGGTTAATCGGACACTGGGGGTGGGAAATTCCTCCCCTCTGCATACTGGACCCCATTCAGGAGTTCTTTTCTTACTAGTACCATTTTCAAAAGCATTTGCGCCCGCATGACATATATACTTTTTAATAACACCCCAAAATATTCTTAACTCTTGACTGTTTCTAGGAAAAAAAATGGAATTCCCTAGATTTGGAGGATAATAGTCAAATAGGTCTCTAAAGTCAGTGTATATGTAGATGTGACTTCCTATACAGTGGTCCTCTCTGACTGCCAAGCCTAGTCCATAAACAATTCATCTATACAATGTATTTAACCCCTCTGATACATTTCCTCTCCTCCACACAGAGCCCCTTCTTCTCCCTCATCTCCCAATCCGGATTCGTTATCTTTCCCTTAATTAACCCTCTTTACCCTCAGTTCTTTCATTTGTTAGGCACCAAGACCAACCACTGCTCCAACAGATTCTGCCCTTTCGCACACACCTACAAAGCTCATTATTACTCCTTAACTCTCTCACCCCCAACCATCAGTACCCTACATTTACCCTTTTAACTTCAGTACTACACAGTTCTAATCACAGACCAAAGTCGTGCATTGGATTTAACAACCCCCAAATGTTTCAAAAGACATAAAATGGACATATATGTCTTTTGAATATTTTGTGTATTTTTCTTTAACAGCTATAACTCTTTCTTTCTTTCTTTCTTTCTTTTTTTTTGTGTGTGGTTTTTGGGTCACACCCGGCAGTGCTCAGGGGTTACTCCTGGCTCCATGCTCAGAAATTGCTCCTGGCAGGCACGGGGGACCATATGGGGCACCGGGATTCGAACCGATGACCTTTTGCATGAAAGGCAAATGCCTTACCTCCATGCTATCTCCTGGGCCCCAGCTATAACTCTTTCTAAATAATCTTTTACTGTGACGATTCTACCCACTTTTTATCTTGTCTTCTCTTTTTGAGCTGTTCAATAACGAATTTTGGTGGAAGAGTCCCTCAGTTTAATGCTTATGATTGAACCATGTCATGAGGATTGTTGGACTTGTTCTTATGGCCTCCATATGCGCCGAAAACGCCACGTGGCATTGCTCCTTGTTTGCATAGACACATTAAAATGGGAAAATACTATACATACAAATAAGTTCTTATCTAGTAGAGGTTGGAACACACAAATCTTGTAGTGTAATGGGACCCTACACTCTGAACATCAATATAATGACCTGGCACAGCCTCAGAAGTATGGGCATCCTCCATTCACCCCTGAACCAGGCAAGCTATCTACAAAACATCCAAGGTTTTTTATAACAACATCTGAAAGCAATCCTCTACCAGGGAAGACCCTACCATGGCTCTGACATCGACCTGCTCAAAAGAGACTTCCCTTAACACTTGACAACAACAATGACCTGCTCTACAGGACAGGGTTCTCTGCATTGCCCTTTAAGTTGAGGTGAAATGATAGGACGTTCTGCACCATACTGACTGCAATATAGGATATGCAGATTCCAGGATCTTTAATATAGAAACATGATACCAACAACAGAGACTGTGTGAAAAATAAAAGTGTATTGGCAACAGACAATGACCTGGATTGGACAAACTGGTTTGCCTGGAGCCTAGATTTGGTCTTATGCCAGGAAACTTCAGGGGTAGGGTCTCCTTGTATTTAGGCCAAGGCTTTTCCTTTCCATGTCCCTCATATTTTGGTGGGTCTATGCAAACAATAATTGCCAGTCTAAAAAAATAATTGCCACTCTAACACCATTTTTACTGTGTTCCTTTGACTCTAATCCTTAAGAAAAACAACCCACTTAAACTTTTGAGGTTAACTTAAACTAATAAGCATGTGCATGGACATGTAAAAAAGTACTTTTCCTTCAATGTTTAAGGAGTTACATAAGTTTTATGTCTTTAGATTGTTTTGTGTGATGCTAAGAAATATTATGTACTACAATCTGGGGACTTGAGGGACAAAGTATGTACATGGGTCCTGTTTTATTTTTCTTAATGTTCTTTGGTTGAAACTTCAAAGTTAAGATATCAGCATTGGGACTACTGAGAATTCTGTTTATGGGTGATTGTCCTTCCACTGTAACTTTACCTTGTCCTTGATCTTTGCATCTTTGTGTTCATAATTAAAAATAAAATATTAATAAAAAGAAAGAAAAAAAAGAACTTCTTCATTAACAATAGAGCAAACCACAGTGTCAGAAAGGAAAAAAAACAGGAAGAGGAGAGAGAGAGAAAGAGAAGAGAGGAAGAGAGAGAAAGGGAGATAGAGAGAGAGAGAGAAAGAGAGAAAGAAGGTAAGTGCCTGCCCCAGATGTATGGTGGAATGGGAGGGAAATTGGGGACATTGGTGGCAGGAAATGTGCACTGGTGAAAGATAGTGTACGTTGTGTGACTGAAACTCCTCAATCATAAGCAATTTTGTAACCATAGTGCTTAAATAAAGTAATTATTAAAAAATGTACCTGAAATAAATTGAATGTTGGTCTTCTTAAAGATAACAAAGATAGTGCTCACTTTGGCAGCACATATACTAAAATTGGAACGATACAGAGAAGATTAGCATGGCCCCTGTGCAAGGATGACACACAAATTCGTGAAGTGTTCCATATTTAAAAAATAAATAAATAGGGGCCCGGGAGATAGCATGGAGGTAAGGCGTTTGCCTTTCATGCAAAAGGTCATCGGTTCGAATCCCGGTGCCCCATATGGTCCCCCGTGCCTGCCAGGAGCAATTTCTGAGCATGGAGCCAGGAGTAACCCCTGAGCACTGCCGGGTGTGACCCAAAAACCAAAAAATAAATAAATAAATAACAAAGATAGGGCTGTATTATGAGCTCAGTCATTTCTTTAACAGTTGATTACACCCCCATCACACCTAGTAGATCATCAACTCTTGCTTCTATCTTATTCTTTCTTTGTTTCTACAGCTTCCAAGGCCTATTCCACCCCCATTCCCACAGCCTATTTTACAATTCTGTATTGAGAACCATTTGTTATGTCAAGGCCAACCTAAACATTGCCCTAACACACCAATTTCTTTAAAAAAAAATTGCCCACCACAAGAAAATCTCAAAAGACAATGGGGAAGCCTATATTTCCTTTATAAGTTTAAGACCTATATAATACTACCTCTTAACCTGTTTATCCCCAAATGTAAGGTAGTCTCCTGCATCAGTTTGTTCCCTTCATATATTTTAAATTTATTTATTTTCCCTATATATATATATATATATAGTGAGTACATACACACATATATACACACACATATCGTCTTTTTTCTGTTTTCTCTTCTTTAACTCCACCTGCTTTGGTTCTGCTTGATACAAAAACCTACAAGAAAAAGTCTTGCCTGGGATAATAGCTCAGATCAAAACTAGGGCACTGAGATGATGGAGTCTGACACTCTCACCCCCAAATGCACCAGCAATATAATATACCACGATTTCTTCTTGCAAAGGCATACTGAAAAAGGGGGATTTTTACATTTCAAAACAAGCTGTTATGTACTAGGTATAAGAACTCATATACTTAACAATACAGGAGCACCTCCCACGTTGAACATATGTCATTTGGTCCCAATTTAGACTCTAAGTGATTAGACATTGACTGTCCAACCCTGAACCTTAGATCTCAGATATAGAACTGACACAGTTCTCGGCAACAGCTCCAGGAAACAAACTCACCTTGGGACATTCTTAATACTGCTCTGACACCAACATGCCTTGGTTTTGATATGACATCCTCATAATGAGGAAATGGCAACAACTGGTCTAAGCTTTGATTGGTAAAAAAAAAAAAAAAGCCAACTTCAATGTCTACAGAAGACTGTGATAACTATGACTGGGCAGAACTTATCCTGGGACCAATAAAAAAGACCGTAGTCTAGGCCTTGGCCTGTGATCTGTACCACAACCAAGATCTCTAACTCCAAAGGTCTGACTGAGACAACTGTGACTGAGCAGATCCTCTGGAAACATAAGGAAAGACTCTATCCTATGCTTCATCTTAGGATCAGGGCAAAAACGAAGACAACCAACTACAGAAGACTGATTAAAACAACAGTGATGGAACAGAACTCCTAGAACCGTAAAGAAAGACTCCATCCTAGGTTCCATCCTTTGATCTGTGCAAATACTAAGATCTAGCTACAAAGGCAGGATTTTATCATCCATGATGGAGCAGAAAGTTTTCAGACACCATCAAAGGACCAAGGGGTATGTATGGAACCTGTAGTTATTCCTATGATAGTATACTTCAAGAGCGGAGAAACCCTGTATCTTTTAGGCCAAGGGAATTCCCTTTCTTTCTTTCTTTTTTTTTTTTTTTTAGTTGCCATCAATAAGAAATTGCCTCGTTTTAAAAAAATCCAAATGCTGGCATTGGGGGGCGTCCCCGGGTCTGTTCCGTCCAAACACTGTTGAAGCAAGACACAGCCGTGGGAGCGCCTAGCACTTCTCAGGAATTCCCTTTCTATTTTTCCCAATATTTACTGTGCCTATGCAAGAAAAAAAAGAGAAGCACAAATTAACTTTTGTTTTATTTTGTTTTGTTATTGTTGTTTGTTGCTTTTTTTTTTTTCCTGTGGGTTTTCTCTTTTTTTGTACTTCATTTTTTTATTTCAGGACCATGGTTATTGTGTGGTTAATGGCTTTATTGCTGTGGTGCTTTTCAAGTTTTTTGTTTGTTTGATCTTTTTTTTTTTTTTAACATTTTTTAAGTATTGTTGTTATGCGTTTCTTTCTTTTTTCCCCTTTCTTCTCTTAAATTGATATGTAGAGCCTCTAGAAGGACTCCTCCAATTTTTTGCTTGTTTGATTTTTGCCCCATTTTATTTTTTTTTCTTTCCTTTAAACAGAAGCACATAATTTGAACCATCTTGATCCGCCTCACAAACTGAGGAGGAAATAATGGAGAGTACCATGACCAGATAGTCATATGAACATTAAGTAGAAATAAAAAAAAAATGATCAGACTTAAACACCAAATCCAAAGCCAATGACAAAAGTGTCGACACCCAATCTACAACATACTAGACACAGAGAGGAGAGGACCACTTATACTAGCAACCTGGGGGGTAGAAAAAGGGGGATATGGGATGCAGGCTGGGAACAGGGGTGGAGGGAGGACAACATTGGTGGTGGGAATACCCCGATTCAGTATCACTATGTACCTAAAAAATTACTGTGAAAGATTTGTAATCCACTTTGGTCAATATGGTAATGGTGGCCCTATATTGTTAGCCTCTTGGTATCTTATCATCATTCATTGTGTTTCCCTTATTCCTGTTCCAATATTTGTATACAATCTTTCTCAGACTCTCCTTAGATTGACTTTCTTCTGGAACTTGATGGAAATAATGACAAAAATAACTCAGATTTCTCTTACCAGAAAGGAAGGACTGGTAAAGCCCTGGGTTTGATCCCTAGCACTGCAAATAAACTAACAGCAAGGCGAGAGTAAAAGGCATTTGCATTGCATGCAAAAGGATGGTGGTTCGAATTCCGGCATCCCATATGGTCCCCTGAGCCTTCCAGGAGCAATTTCTGAGCACAGCCAGGAATAACCCCTGAGCACTGCCGGTGTGACCCAAACACCAAAAACAAACAAACAAACCCTCAAAAACCAAAACAAGGCAAAAAAACAAACAATGGTGGCTTGGGAGGTCGCCATTGCTATCTTGGTGGTATATACCAAGATATATAGCACCAATAATGCAACCCTGAGATGACAATAGCTACACCAAGGTTCATAGGAGGCAAAGTAGTACAAATAGTATAATCCTGAATCCTATTTCTATTGCAAAAACTAAGTTAATACATTTATTGATGAATCATATGTAAATTTTGAGCTTCTGTGGTGACTTAAGTAAATTGAAGTCTTTTGAAATAATCCCCACTTGTTTCTCATTTGTATCTCAATAATTTTTTGCTGATATTTTCTCCTCCCCTCAGGGAGGAGCTTGAATTTGGATTTTAATAAATTGAAGGCGGGACAGCTAGGCTGGGGCTATCATCTAGGCCTGTGGTTCCATTTTTTTGGAGCGACTGGCTTGTGGGTGAAGAGTTTGTAGTGTAAATTTTCTTACCTGCTATTTTCTCAATAATCTGTGTGGATTATGATCACAGAGAATTGTCAACATACCATCTTCTCCTGTACTCCCTGGATAAGGGGTATTGGATATCCCTTTCTCTTTTGGAAACTTTGGGATAACCAAACCTCAACCCAAGTCTCTTTATATTGACTTAAGGATGGAAGCATTTGGAAAACAAAAACAGAGATCTAAAGCTAAAGAATTAGCTTAGTCCTAGTATACTGACTTGAGAAGGAGACTTGCAGGTCATTAAAATCACAGATTCAGATGAGATTCAGCGAGAGCATGTAAAATAGAATTCAAAAAGAGTAAGAGCAGAAACTAGGACAACAGGAATTTTGATTTGTTTTTGTATTGTTTTGTTTGGTCATACTTGGAGGCGCTTAGGGGCTACTTGGCTCTGAGCTCAGAAGTCGCTCCTGGCATGCTCGGGGGACCATATGGGGTGCTGGGATTCAAATCAGGGTCTGTCCTGTGTTGGCCACATGCAAGGCAAATGCTGTACTGCTGTGTTATTGCTCTGGTCCATGACAACAGGAATTTTGTATGATGGGTGGAGGATTGTTATTTCATATTCACTGACTAGGTTGTGAGCAGCTTGAGAATAAGAACAAACTCTTTCACAATCTTCTTTCAACAGATATTTTCTTTTTTCTTTTCTTTCTTTCTTTCTTTTTTTTTCAGGGGCCTTCCGGTGGAGATCAGAAAGCCTGCTGGACAAATTCTAAAAGAGCTGTAACACTTCAACAGGTATTTTCAACAGGTATACCTGCACACAGCAGGTAATAGATGTTATGAATGAACTGTACACAGGTTCACATTTCTAACACTCCTCCTTCCCCTTTTATCATTGTGAGGTTTGAATTTCAGCAGAGGGAAATAGAGAAATTGATCTCTCAGGGTTGGATCCATGAAACCTGTGCCAAACTTGATAAGCATTATATGGTCCTGGAAAACTTGAGAACAACTTGTCAGAATGTTATAGATCCTGAGTAGCTCATATCTTGCCTCTCATGAGAATTTCTAGAGAAGTGATTCCATTTCAGATTGTATTATTCTTTTTCCAATAGATATAAAACTTTAATACTTGTCAAATTCTTATTAGACTGTGTTTTAGATGTGATAAACTACTGATATTCATGATAGCATAAGTTAATATAATATTGAATCCAAAGGACGATTTCTTAAAGTCATGAACATTTTAAATGTTCTAATTGGAAATTGGCAAGATGCTATTAAGAAAGGTTGTATAGCTCATATACTCCTACAGCTGCCCTACTACTACTACTACTACTGCTGCTGCTGCTGCTGCTGCTGCTGCTGCTGCTGCTGCTGCTGCTGCTGCTGCTGCTGCTACTAATGCTACTACTACAGTATATAATTACTACATAGTGACTGTGAAGAATGGGAACCTTTAATAATATTTAGTATAGTATTAAATTTTAAAAGCCTTTTCTCTCTGATAGTAAAAATAATAAAGCTTTATTGCATTTCAATCACTAGGAAGATAAGCAGTTTTTCATGTGAACTTCACTTGAAAATTGATCAACTTATTTTATCCACTGTTTTTTGTCACCTATTTATTTTGAGAATCTTTTTCTGTCTTCTGTTTATTTTAAGACTCATCTTCTGTTGTCTGGGGGTGTTATTCAGATAATCTTCTAGCTCACTGATTCTATCTTCAGTAGCTGTTACTCTGCCTTTCAGGTCTTCCAGTGAGTTTCTCATTACATTTACCAAGTTTTTCAGTTGTGTCATTTCTGTTTGAAGTGTTCTCATTTCTACTCTTATTTACTCATGAGTTTTATTGGCTGTCCATTTCACAGTTTCTTTGAGTTCCTTGAACATCCACAACACTTCCTTTCTAAGGTCCTTTTTAGAGAGGCTAGATAGCTGGATGATATTTGGTTGGGTCTTCAGAACCACTATCTTCATTCATTAAGTGTGGTAGCTTTTCAACTGTGACTGTTGCAGTGTGGTGGTATTTTCTTATGTGTTTCAGTGTGGCTCACTGGAAGAAATGCACTTTATTCCACATTTTTATATAAATATGGAATATAAAAGCAAAGCTCTGTGCTGGAGCAGTGGCGCAGAGTGGTAAGGCATTTGCCTTGCCAGTGTTAGCCTAGGACAGACCGTAGTTTGATCCCCCAGCATCCTATATGGTTCCCCAAGCCAGGAGCAATTTCTGAGTGCAGAGCCCAAGGTAATGCCTGAATGTCACTGGTGTGGCCCCAACCCTCCCCCCCCCAAAAAAAAATAAAGCAAAGCTCTGCAGTTGCACTCTTCTCGGGGATGCACTGACCTGGGTTTTCAATGCTTCTTCTGAGTCACAAAGAGAACATACTGGCTGCCAATCTGTCTCTGCCTCAGTTACTTGGGATTGTGTCCCAAGTAACTTGTTTTCTTGAGCTATTAATATTTGTAGTAAAACAGCCCTTAGGATGGACTTGGATGGTGGATTGAGGCCTTTGTCCTTAGGCTCAGGACCACGTGACTCTATCCTCCATTAATCGTCAGGTCATCATCTTCAGGTGGTTGCAGCGGGTAAAAATCTCACTCACAAGAAGGCTTCATGAGAGATAATCTTTATTCAGCCCTAGCCAATAGATGTGGCTGCTAGCCAATTACGCATGCCCTTCATAGCTAGCCCTGCATCTTCTTTCATCCATGTTACCTCCAGCTTCCATCCTCTCCAAAGACCCCCATGCTGGCCAAAGACCAAAAAGGCAAAGGGGCCAAAGGGCCTAATCCTCTCTCGTTAAGGCCTTATATACCCTTTCCAAGACCCCTCCCAGGAAGTGGGAGGGTTCTAGCAGGTAAGGGGTTAATGTCATATTCGGTTCCCAAGACCCCGCCCAGAAATGGGCAGGTCTCAGGTAGATACCTGTACCCCGGGGTGGAGTCACAAATATTGATTATAAGAACACCTTAAAAAAAAAAAAGAACACCTATACATCACAGGTAGCTACCCTGTGATAATATTTGTTGAAGCTTTCTTCAATTTTTGGTTAACTTTTTGAATTTTTAAACATATATTTATCAGGGCCAGACAGATAGCATGGAGGTAGAGTGTTTGCCTTGCATGCAGAAGGACAGTGGTTCAAATCCCGGCATCCCATATGGTCCCCTGTGCCTGCCAGGAGTGATTTCTGAGCATAGAGCCAGGAGTAACCCCTGAGCACTGCCAGGTGTGACCCAAAAAGCAAAAAACAAAACAAAACAAAACAAAACAACAACAACAAAAAAACTAAACTAAACAAACAAAAAATCTCATTCATTTATAATACCGTATTTGTATATAAAATAATTATTTTGTTGCTTTATTCACTTGCCTTTCCCACTTTGCTGATGTCTAATTTTTTTTTGTTTGTTTTTGGGTCACACCCAGCAGTGCTCTGGGATTACTTCTGGCTCTATGCTCAGAAATTGCTCCTGGCAGGCTCGGGGGAGCATATGGGATGCTAGGATTCGAACCACCAGCCTTCTGCAAGGGAAATGCACTACCATGCCATCTCTCTGGCCCCTGATGTCTAATTAATTATATAATGACTTTCAGTTTTGGAGGATTTTACTTTTTACATTTTCCTCTTTATTTCAGTTGACATTTATTTTAGTCTATTAAAGGTGGTGATTATTATTTATTATCACATTTTGTTTTATATAAAATATGGTATAAGGGTAATTTAAATTCTCTGTTCAGTGGTTCTTTGGATTTTTTTTTTTTTTTTGGTTTTTGGGTCACACCCGGCAGTGCTCAGGGGTTACTCCTGGCTCCATGCTCAGAAATTGCTCCTGGCAGGCACGGGGGACCATATGGGGCACCGGGATTCGAACCGATGACCTTTTGCATGAAAGGCAAACGCCTTACCTCCATGCTATCTCCCGGGGCCCAGTGGTTCTAAAATTATTTTAAAACTCCATTTTCTTCTTGCATAGAAAGTATATTATTTTTTATATCTAAAAATTGGGGCTGCACTGATAGTACAGTAGTTAGAGCATTTGCTTTGCACATGGCTGACCCAGGTTTGATCTCTAACATTCTATATGGTTCCCTGAGCACCACTAGGAGTAATTCCTGAGTGAAGAGCTAGATGTAACACATGAGCATTTCTGGATATGGCCCAAATCCTTATATATAATATATATTTCTGAGATATTGTTTCAGTTATCGAACTATTAGTATAACTGTTTTGATAATCATTTTTGTTATCTGAAAGGGTACATCATGGTCAATATATTTCCAAATATTTCCCAGCAAGCCTTTTGTTGGTGTTGCTTTTGGTTTGGGAGGCGCACCCAGATCTGCTCAGGACTTAATCCTGGCTCTGCTTGCAGGAGGTCACTCCTGGCTGTATTCAGGAACTGGCTACATATGGCACTGAGGGCTGAACCTGAGTAGACCACATACAAGGCTAGTGCCCTACTAATTGTTCTATTTTCTGGCTCTAAAGTTTTAGAAGTTTATACTACTAAATCTCCTTGAACCATAAACCTCCTTGAAGAGGGTCAATCACAGAGTTACAAGCATTTAATTTAAAAGGCTCGCCTTCTCACCATCTTGGATTCTCGAAGAGGCCTAGATTAATTAAAAGACAGAAATGGCTAGAAGGCTGTTTCCAAAGCCATTTTTGCTAGCTCTAAGCAGAGTCTCCAGAATCAGAAGGAGCACACTGCCCTTCTTAAAATTGAAGGTGTTTACGCATAGGGTGAAATTGAAGATTCAGAGATGGCTTACAGCTAAGTATACAAAGCAAAGAACAACACAGTGACTCCTAGCAGCAAACCTAACAAATCAGAGTGATCTGGAAAAACATAACTTGCTCCTGGAGACAGTGGCATGGTTCCAGCTAAATTCTGAAGCAACCTTCCTGCTAAGGCAATTGGCCACAGAATTTGTGTGATGCCATACCCCTTCAAGAGATAAATTTACAGAAAAGTAAATAAAGTGTAGATAATTTTTACTCATCGAGAAAGGCCTTACAAATAAATAAAAGGCTCATGTGCTAACCAGTTGTTAAACCTGAAGAAAATATCACACTTTAAGTTAGGTTTACCTTCAACTGAATAAAAAGAGCTATGTATGGCGTTTGTCTCATTAATGTTTTTGAGGTTCCAATGAACTCCTAGGAAACAACAACTAAATAAAATGCAGACAGTAATTACATTTCTTTCTTTCTTTCTTTTTTTTTTTGTTTTTTGTTTTTGGGCCACACCCGGTGACGCTTAGGGGTTTCTCCTGGCTAGTTGCTCAGAAGTCGCTCCTGGCAGGCCCGGGGGACCATATGGGGAAACGGGGGATCGAACCGCGGTCTGTCCTAGGTTAGCGCAGGCACCTTACCTCCAGCGCCACTGCCCAGCCCCCAGAAATTACATTTTAATAAAGAAAAACATGTCTCTCGGGGCTGGAGTGATAGCATAGCAGTAGGTAGAGTGTTTGCCTTGCATGCGACCTACCTGGAATGGACCCAGTTTTGATCTCCGGCATTCCATATGGTTCCCCAAGCCTGCCAGGAGAGTGATTTCTGAGCACAGAGCCAGGAGTAATCCCTGAGCACTGCCGGGTGTGGTCCCAAAACAACAACAACAACAACAAAAAGAAATGAAAAGAAAAACTTGTCTCAAAAGCCCTGCATAATTTTGAGGCTCAGGCAGAAAAGTACTAGCTTTCCGTTTGTCTAAAGTTTGGTACAGCAGTATTAGCTTTCATCTCTCTGTGTTGTTCCAAGGGTCAGAGAATCTGTTGTGCCCTCAGACTCAGACAGTGGCTCTAACTAGAAGACCATAGCAGGATGCCACTCTCTAAGGGAGGGAGTCCCTTTTCAATTGCTGCAATCTTTGGATTTGTTAGGAGATTTATTTCCTGATTAATATGAGCTGCAGATGGAACTAGGAGAATAAGAGTTAGATGGTCATAATTGGAAAAGGGTATGAGCACAAACACAAAGAAAAAACCGGAACATTATGCTTGAGTAGCTGCATGAAGAGTCCAGGGATCCCAATTATTTTAATTTTTTAAAAAATAATAATATCATTAGGATTAGGTCAAGAAAAAAATCACACCAGTGATTTGAACTGAAAGAACTAATATAGAAAGTAGGTAGAAAAGTAGAAAGTTGTTAATTAAGTAGCTGAAAGGTAAAAAGGAAGTAGCAACCATGAAAACCCATTCCTAGGATAAAAGAAACCAAGGGATAAAGTTGTGATTATTAAAACACAGAAGGAAAGACAACATTCATTAATAAAAGGAAATGAGGGGCCCAGGAGATAGCATGGAGGTAAGGCATTTGCCTTTCATGCAAAAGGTTATCGGTTCGAATCCCGGTGTCCCGTATGGTCCCCTGTGCCTGCCAAGAGCAATTTCTGAGCATGGAGCCAGGAGTAACCCCTGAGTGCTGCCTGGTGTGACCTCCCCCCCCCAAAAAAAAAAGGGAAATGAAGTGTCTGTCCATACATACTAACTACTTGGATGAGCCATGAAAACATTATGGTAAAAAAGAAATCATTCCCACACCATATATTGTATGACTCCATTTATGTTGAAAATCTAGAATAGGGAAATCTCTAGAGATGATTCAGAGTCAGTTGAGATACAGAGAGTAGAGTGATAGTTAACGGGGTCAGATATTTTTAAAACTTGTGTAGAATAACACAACATTTGCCATTTTAGCAATAGTAAAATCCGGTGCATTTGCACTATTGTTATCACCATCCATCTTCACAATTCTTGTTTTTTTTTTTTTTTTTTTTTTGGGTCACACCCGGCAGTGCTCAGGGGTTACTCCTGGCTCCATGCTCAGAAATTGCTCCTGGCAGGCACGGGGGACCATATGGGGCACCGGGATTCGAACCGATGACCTTTTGCATGAAAGGCAAAAGCCTTACCTCCATGCTATCTCCTGGGCCCCTTTCTTCACAATTCTTTTGTCTTCCCAAACTGAACCTATAACT
>PVKC010033817.1:0-13853 GCA_004027635.1 Crocidura indochinensis | reverse complement strand
ACTCCCTGCAGTGCTCAGGGTGGGTTACAGTTCCAGAGATTGAACTGGACTCTCACAGGTAAATAAAAGATGCTCTAACCCATTGAGTTATCTCTCAGGCTCTATAATTCATCTTTTAATCTTCTTTGGAATACAGTTAAGTTACACATAAATAATGTTGGGGTTTCAGTAAAACCTGTGGAGCTCAGGGCTAACTCCTGGCACTGAGCTCAGGTATCTCAAGGGCAATGTTTAGGGGACAATAGGAATTGAACTGAGGTTGGACATGTCCAAGGCAAGAACCTTCACATCTACAGCATTTCTCCAACCCCATAATTTCTTATTTATATTTTCTCAGCCAAATAACTTTTTAAATGTCCTCATTGTAAATTTGCACTGATCAGGATGGATCAGGCTTGTTGGGTAACTAACAGCATAGGAGTCATTTTCAGGAACTTCTGATTGTCCTAACTTTAAAAATGGGGTTAAAGTCATGTATAACTTAACAGTTGAATATATTATGAATGTAATAAAAATCTATTGATATCTGAATATTTTTGCATTTAGAGTTAGTTTTAAATTTGTTTTCAAAAGAATTTTAGAGAAGATATCAACTTAAAACTACCTTATACCTGTGTGCTTAAAAAATTCTATTTGTTTAAATAAAAGAGCTAAGATTTATAGCCTATCAGAACATTAGAAGATAAAAATCTATCCTCCTTACTAAAAACCCCTACATATAAAACTGTCTTTGAAATGGAATGAAATATATTCTATTATTAAAAGATATCTGTAATGCTTGGGTTACAGTGGTAGATCAGAAGAAAGATAGAGAGAAGTCTGTATGTTTTCCTAGATTCAATTTATCTTATTTTAAAACTTGCATATTTAAGAATTTGAAAGAAAACTAATCTTTAAGAATTCTGAAGTATTAAGAATATTTCTTCCATTAAAAATTCCCTGTTTAGGATGATCTAGGGCTGGAAGATAAATTAATGGACTGGAGCATATGATGGAAACCTGAATTTAATTCCTGCCTGAGTGTTGCTGGAAGTGAACCCTAAGCATCAGCCAGGAGTAGACCTGAGTAACACTGGATGTAACCCCCTTAAAGCAGAAAAGAGTAGAAAGAAAGAATGGAAAGAGGGAAGAAAATAAGGAAGGGAGAGAGGGAAGGAGGGAAGGTAACAGGAATATGAAAGAGAGGGGGAGAGAAGAGGAAGGAAAGGGAGCAGGACAGAGGAGAAGAAAAGTTAAAATCTATTTTTGAAAAAGCAAGTGAAAACTCAACTTTAAGGGAAATTATGAAAAATTTTTAGGGAGGAAGGAGCCTGGACTACACCTAGAGGTGCTCAAAGGGCTATTCCTAGCTTTGTATTTGGAGGTTGCTCCCAGTAGTGCATGGTGGAGGGTAATCTGCTTCAGCTTTTCCAGAAGTTTATGTTAGAATTTTCCTGCATTTTCAGGCTTACAGCACATTTTTCTATTTAAAAAACCAGGATGCTTGTTTGGTTCTAATGTTCAAATATTCCTTATAAAGTCTAGTGGTTAAACTTTGTGAAGACACCCAGTGGTACTCAGTACTTACTCCTAGCTCTGTGCTTAGAAATTACTCCAGGAGGTGTTTGGGGAACCATATGTGATGCTGGGGATAGAGCTTGAGTTGGTAATGTGCAAGGGGAGTGTCTTAACCCTATACTATCCTCATCTCTATGGTTTATCACAGTGTTCCAGAGGATAATAAACTGTGTACTTTCCTGTGATTTGGGAGTAGAAATATGAGTTTGAGCAGAGTAGTTAAGGACACATTTCGCCCCCAGGCCAAACCAGCTATAAGATGTGGTTTCTCTGACCCTTTGGGTTTTCTAAGATGCTTTCATTTATACTAAAATACATTGAAATCAAGTTGAAATTAAATGTAAAATGCCATAACTAGAAAAGTTATTAATTAGATCAAGTCTAGACATGGAAACAAATACGATATTTATTTATTTATTTATTTTGAGGCCACTCCAGTGATGTTCAGGGGTTACTCCTGGCTATACGCTCAGAAATCGCTCCTGGCTATCTCTCTTGTTCCTGATAGAAACAGGTGCATTGGGTAATATCAAATATAAGGCTATGAAAGACTTGAATTATGTGTTAACTACTCTTGTCAGAGTCTATATTCATATATATGCATATATATCAGTATTTTGAAAGTAAATTGGTTTTCAGTATAGATATGTTTATAGATGAAGAATATACTTACATGAGGATTCAAGTTCCGAGCTTCGTGACTACAGAGTCGGCAGAGAAAAGGGGAGAGAACTCCATTCTCAACAGGCTTCTATGCTTCGAATATGTGACCCCTAGATCATGGAAATCACAAAAAGGCACTGTTTATTTTAGACTGCTCTGGCCCCTAACAACTCTTCACCATCCATACTTTCATGGGACTTTGTTTCTAGTTGTTACAAACGTCTGCTCTCTGAAGAGTCTGCCTTTCAGCTGGAAGGCCTAAAATACACACAAAACAGTTACTGCCCACAATAGGCTTTTCTCTCAATGTATAAAATCCCAAATCCTTTTGTTCCGTTAACACCTATGAATCTACATGAAACAAAAACTATAATTCTTTATATAAGATATGAAAAACTTATTTTTTAATCAGCCAGTGATTAAAAAATCACTATCAGCTATATAGAAAGCTTCAGGAGCTCTCTCTCTCCCTCTCTCACTCTCCTCTCCTTTCCTCTCCTCTCTTCTCTCTCCTCCTCTTTCTCTAGCCTTTTCTCTCTCTCTCTCCTTCCCCCCTTTCTGCTCTCTCATGCCTCTCCCCTCCTCTCTCCAGATCCCATCTCATCCCCTCTCTGCTCCATCTCTTTCATTCTCCCCCTCTTCAGATCTCATCTCTTGCTCTCTCCTCTCTTTCCTTCCTGGATCTCTAGACCCCACCTATCGTTCCTTGGTGACGGCAGCTCCTTGGGGAGGGGTTCCAAGGAGGCGGGTTCAGAACAGGGCACCACACACAGTAGACTGTGGGGTCACCCCCATATAACCTGGTGGGGAAAAAATAAGAGGAAAAAAAAGAAAGCAAGCTTCAGGAATAAAGAAAGATCACAAGAGATTCCTTTCCAAAGATTTTAGAGATTCTTTAAATGATCGTGTTTAATTTGGGAGTTTGATACATGTTCCAAAGGCTGGATTCTGAGTCTGTGTAAGTGTGTATGTATGTGTGTGTCGGGAAGAGGATATTGAAAATGACTAAAATCTCTAAATTTCATTTTTTAAAAGTACTTATGAAGTGCAATTATCGAAAATACTATTTGGAAGTATATCATGATTAAAGAAGCATCTGAAAATAAAGTTGCTCAGCAATTTTGAGTTCCTCTCCAACTAAAATTTCTACTTAATGGGCTTTAAAAGGATTTTCTATTTGTGTTTTAAAAATATAGCTCACTATCCAGTTTGACAACTTAAGTATCAGGCCCAACCCAGATAACATCTGAAGTGACTAGAGCAGTGCTTCTAAATAAGAGCAATTGAAAATGCCATCTCAAAATCACTATTTTTTCTCCTATCAAGACTCGATTAGCTTGTCTGATGTAGGAGTCCTATCAGACTAGCCAAGAGTTAGTTTGGATAACCTTGGGTTTGTGTATGTGTCATATGTAATCTTAATCTCATATGGAAGCCATGTACCTGGACCCAGAACTCTCTTCTTGATGCATTCAACGATTATTTTTTGTTCTTATTTTTTTATTTGTTTTGGTGGAAGTGAGATGGAGGTTCAATTCAGGGATCAAACTCAGGACCTCAAGCAAAAGAAATAAACAAATGTGAGCTCTACCACTGAGCCATATTCCTGATGTTGATGTAGTCAGCTCTTGGACACTTTAAAAGAAAGATTGTGGTTGCAATTTCTTTTCTGTCTCTAGACCTGTGCAGCATACTCAACCCACTGCTCTCATTAACTATCAAGTGAAGCACTGTTAGGATTCTTATTGGTGCTTTCTTTTCACTGTCTTTTTACATATATATAAAATTTTTATTTAAGTACCGTGATTACAAACATGATTGTAGTTGGGTTTCAGTCATAAACAGAACACCCCCCCTTCACCAGTGCAACATTCCCACCACCAATGCCCTGATTTTGCTTCCCTTCTTGCCTCTGGAATGAATGTTTTAACTTGGTCTCTATTTCTGCCTTTTTTCATCTTATTCCTTTTTGCTTTTGGGTTCATACCTATTGGTGCTCATAGGATACTCCTGGCATATCTTGAAGTCACTCCTAACATTTTAAGGGTCACTTCCAGTGGTACTCAGGCAACCATGTAGTCCCAGGGATTAAGCCTATGGCTCTGTTTGCAAAGATCCAGCCATGTTTGTGATCCAGCCATTGGAGAATCTCCCTGGCCCAAGCTCTGTGTATTAGATATTGCAATTTGGTTTATTCTGTTGGTTCTCTCTGTGCTTCACTAGCCTTATTCTTGACCTTTGGGAGCTAATTTCCAGCACAGTCCACTTGGCTAGACTCTGTGTGTGTGTAAGATTATGTGTGAATATGGGTGGAGGGGGCAGGGAAACAGTTATGCACAATTTGGATGAGAGAGTGTAATAAAAAGGGAAACGGAGAAGCAATGCATTTTTTACTCCTTGTTTTTAAATTGAGTTTAATTTTATTGAAACCATTGTGATTTACAAAGTCCTTCATAGTTGGGTTTCAAACACAATAAATCAAGGCCAATCCCACTACCAGTGTCGACCTCCCTCCACCATTGTTTCCCAAGTGCATTTCATACCACACCTTACCCTCAGCCTGCCAGGATAGCCCATTTTAAGTTTAGATTGTTCAAAGTTTGGGTCTCTTGATTCCATTGTTGTTGCCTTTGGCTTGGATATTTAGTTCTGCTCTTTTATAACACCAGCAATGCACTTTAGACCTCTTGGCCTCTGGCCCCTCATATTTGTTTTTCTCCTCCTCCATTCTATTTCTTTCCTCCTCCTTGCTATACTCTGGGGCCAAGGGTGTTTGAAACAAGTCCCACTTAAACTATTGCATTTCTTCATGCAGTTATTCTAAATTCCATACATAAGAGATATCATTCTATATTTATCCTTCTGTCTTACTTCATTTAACATCATGTCTTCCAGTTCTAACAATGTTGCAGTGAAACTGTATGATTGCATTATTCTCTGCTTCTTATTAACTAACCATCTTAAAGTTTGAGTTAAATACTTCTTTAGGTATTTACTTTCCTGCCAAGGATTTTATTCCAGCTCTCAGATTTTGCTGCCACCTGGTGCTAAATGATCTAGACGGTGATGACTAGTTTGACAAACACCAGAAAGTATAACATATCAGAGAGAAACACAAATTGGGAAAGCGAGTATTTAACATAATGAGACACCATCTTAAAATTAAACAAACTAGGCTAGAGAGATAGTATAATGAATAAAATGCTGGCTTTGCATGTGACTGACCCAGGTCCAATCCCTGGTGCTGCATATGGTTCCCTGAGTCCCACTGGGAGTGAACTCTGAGCACAGAACCAGGAATAATCCCTGAGTTCCACCAGGAGTGATTCCTGAATGCAGAGCCAAGAGTAAGCTCTGAGCAAGCACACCAGGGTGTGAATTAAAACACACACACACACACACACACAAACACAAAGAAGAAAGCTTATTTTCTGGTTCCTTTAAGTTAATTACATCTTTGATAGCCCAAAATCCTTATCTTCTAGATGAGGGAGATGTGACCCCAGGAAGGAATATTATCTTAAAAGCAGCACCTCCTATACACTCACATCCAAGAACTGTAAAAGAGTAACAACCATCCTCCTCATTTTGAAGAAAGAAAAAATACAGAATAGAGAATTTAGGTGATTTTCTCAATGTGACATAACCAGTGAGTGAAGGTGATCTAAATCCAGATTCTATTCTGGCCCAAACCCAGTAGTAGTCAGGATCATTCCTGGGGAGACTTAGTGGATCCTATGCAGTTCCAAGGATGGAATATGAATTGGCAAATGCCCTGCCCATTGTGTTATCTCCAGTCCCAGAATTTGTGCTCTTAACCACATATTCCCTTTCTATACACAGGATCTTCCACAGCTTTTATGTATGTATGTATGTATGTATATATGTATGTATGTATGTATTTACTAATTAATTTTACTTTTGGCCACATCTAACAGCGCTTAGGCTCTACTACTAGCTCTGTACTTGGAGGTTGTTCATGGCAGTGATTTGGGGGAAACCATATGGTACCAGAGATGGAACCCAACCCTACTACATGCATCGTCCCCTAAGCATTATCAGGAATGAGTTTTGAGCACAGAGTGGGAGTAACCCCCCCAAATATATATTAA
Organism: Crocidura indochinensis; assembly: GCA_004027635.1. NCBI lineage: Eukaryota > Metazoa > Chordata > Mammalia > Eulipotyphla > Soricidae > Crocidura > Crocidura indochinensis. Next base: position 7,521 of record PVKC010033817.1, on the reverse strand, counting down.
AAATAAAAAAATAAAATGTATATTAAAAATAAAAAAAATTTTTGAGCACAGAGTGGGAGTAACCCCCCAAAATGTATAGTAAAAATAAAAAGATAAAATGTATATTAAAAATAAAAAAAATTTTAGGGTGAGTATGCAGGGAAAATCCTGCACACTTGTCTCTCCTGCCTTATTTTTGTTCACAAAACTACACATATATCTCCACAGGAATGTACAACTGCTTCTAGGAGAGAAAAAAATTCTATTTAATTCACTGCAGAGAAGAGTAAACATTTCTCCCATTGGAGATGCAAAAGCTGTAGATGCATAACTCTGACTGTGAAAATATGGTCAGGGCGATTTATATAAGGGCACTTAATATTCATTCAAGCCACCTTTGAGATCATCAGAAGAGCTGGAGCAGTCGGTGGATGATGGCTTTCCATCTGATGACTAGGGGACTGATTCAGGGATCTCTGGCATTCCCCACTTCCCAGTACAATGGAGAAGTAAGCAGGCTTTTGGGAGTCTTGCTCCCGGTCTGTTCTTGAGATGCATTCAGCACTTTGGCATTTTCAGTCTAAGTCCATTTCATTCATGCTTGGCTGAGAAATGGATCTTTTACTGAGAGGAAAGAGGGAAGAGACTTTATATTGTAAAATGAGTGAATTTAATTTGGGAAAAGAGCATACCTAGCAGTGCTCCTGTGCTACTCCTGGAGGTTCTTGAAAGGCCTTGTAAAGCTGCGGTTTGGCACACATTATGCAAGGAAAAAACCCTGTACACTCTCTTCAATACTTTTTACTGTTTATTTGTTTTGGGTTTGGGGATGACACCTGGCAGTGCTCTGGACTTACTCCTGGCTCTTGTTCAGTGTTCATTCCTGGCAATGCCCTAGGGAACCAAATGTGGGTTGGTTGCATGCAAGGCAAGTGACTTAATACCTGTACATATGCATATGTGTGTATATAGCCTGGCTATACCACTTTATTTATTTATTTATTTGGTCTTTGGGTCACATCCAGCAGTGCTCAGAGGTTCTATACTCAGAAATTGCCCCCAGCAGGCTCAGGGGACCATATGGGATGGTGGGATTCAAACCATCGTCCTTCTGCATGCAAGGCAAACATCTTACTGATGTGCTATCTCTCCGGCCCACCACTTTACTTTTTTATAAGTACCTCTGTTGCAACTTTCCATGCATCAGTTTTATAATTGTATTTAAAAATCTCTCAAAATGACAACCTAAGTTAAACTTGCAAAATAGTAAATATAAAGTGTATGCATCTGTTAAAAATAATAAAGAACAACAACACACAAAGCTCAGTATACTGGATGATGCTGGTCGATGTGATGAAGCTGGGAATTGTTTTCCATTATTCCCTTTATGCTCTGAGGATCAGAGATGAACAAAGAGGGATTAATATAAATATGGAAGGTGAAGTGGAATGGCAGCTAGTATTCTCTGAAGGACCTTGTAGTCATATATTCTGATGAACAGAAGTAGAGGTTTCCACAAGTTCCAGCTTGCCTTTGCTCTCTACTCTAGCAATAGCTTTTTCCACCTAACAACTTAGCCTGCTGTAGTTCCAGATGTGATTGCTTTGCTGAAATAAACAATATATCCAAAGGCAGTTATTGATTGGCAAAAGCTTTTTTTTCTCACTGCCTATTAATAATGACCACCAGAAGCAGTGTTGGCTGATTCATTGAAGCCTAGAGTGTCTTGACAGAAGTGTATCATGTATCATTTAGCAAGCCTTTGTGGGTGGATCATAGAATAAATGGACTGAGCACATCAAAGCATGGGGGAGATCCAGGGTTTTTTTTGGGGGGGGGGGTCACACCCAGTGGCTCTCAGGGGTTACTCCTGGTTCTGCACTCAGCCTGTGCCTGGCAGACTCTAGGGACCATATGGGATGCCAGGATTCAGACCACAGTTTGTCCTAGATCAGCTGCTACCAGGCAAATGCCCTTTCACCGTGCTATCTCCCTGGCTCTGGGAGGGCCAGTTTTGATCCCCAGTACATTTTCACTTGAGCACTTATCAGGAGACCCCTAAACTACAGAGTGGTAGTAGCCCCGACTACTAGTAATAGTGGGAGAATCACCTGAGCACTGCCAGGTGTAGCCCTAAAACAAAACCAAAAAGTTTAGAACTTAGAAATGCTGGGGAAGAAAGTGTTATTCTTCCACAATGACTAGTTTTCTTTGGAAACAGCTTGTGGCTTATTACAGGACTACAGTAGACTAAAGACTTGGCATTTGGCCACCAAGTACCTTACAATTTGGGTTGCACATCATAAAAATGTTTGATGTCAGGCTACTAAGTCAAAGCACTTCATCATCAGTAAGTGGGTCAGATTCTCATGAATTCTAGTTCTGTTATATTGAATCTCTTCTCTTAATCTGCACATATGGTAAGAGGTGTCGGTACTATTAATAATTGCTTAATCAAGGAAAGAAAAAAATAATCAGATTTACAACTATTTCTGTTTTATTTATTTTGTTAGTTATTTTGTTTTGTCATAATTTGGGCACACACCTGGTGGTGTGAGGGGTTACTCCTGGCTCTGCTCTCACACTTGGCAGGCTCCGGGGACCAACTGAACCCAGGTCAATCATGTGCAAGGCAAACCACTATGTTATTGCTCTGGCATCCCTACTCCAATATTTTGTTGTTGTTGTTTGTTTTTATTTTTTGTTTTTGGGTCACACCAGGCAGTGCTCAGGGGTTATTCTTGGCTCTGTGCTCAGAAATCACTCTAGACAGGTTCAGAGGACCATAAGGGATTCTGGGATTTGAATCACCATATATCCTGGATTGGCATTGTGCAAGGCAAATGCCCTACTGCTGTGCTATCCTTCTCCAATATTTCTATAAAAAATGCTCATAAGTTGAAATTGGATGTTTGGAACACTATAGCACTACTCATTTATAGCTAGATGGAAAGTGTTGAAGATAAATCTTCCCTAGGGACAAGATACCAAGTAAAGTATCCAATATGTCTGGAAAGACATGACAAAAGGTTTGAATTTGCATTAATTCATGAACCATAACTAATGCTCAATTGATTAGTTATGGACTTGGAAGGAAGATGATAGAAAAGTGGAGGTCCTGAGATTTATAAAAGAGGTATGAGGTTTAGTCTGAATGAGCATAGGAAATGATATTCTCTGTTCTAGAAGAACACTAAAGAACAATTTTCCAAAGAAAGATCTTAGCAGTCAGGTAGACCTGTTGACCTGTTTCCTAACAGTCAGCCTCTTTTATGTATATTCCTGCCCTTTCTTGTTGTAACTGCAGGAATAGAGGGACTTCAACAATAGGTGCAATCTGGTGAGCACCCTTTAACCAAAGCTATTGCTGAGTCTCTAGCAAAGATTATCAATGACCAAAAGTGGGATCTGGGAGGTGGTTTAAAGAACTGGAGTGCACATCTTGTACGTTAGAGGCCAGTTTCATTATTCTTTACTATACAATCCCTCAGCATGGCCAGGAGTGACCCTCAAATGATGAGCAAGGAACAAGTGCTGAGTTGTGTGTAACCCCTGAATACTATTGCCAAGTACTTCCTTCTCCCCAAACAAAATCAACAAGTAAATGGAGATAAAGCATTATTTCTCCAGGTCATCTAGCTCAAGTTGGTTGAATTTGACCATTTTTTTGGGGGGCCACACCCGGTGACGCTCAGGGGTTACTCCTGGCTATTCGCTCAGAAGTCGCTCCTGGCAGGCACGGGGGACCATATGGGGAACCGGGGGATCGAACCGCGGTCTGTCCTAGGTTAGCGCAGGCACCTTCCCTCCAGCGCCACCGCCCGGCCCCCGAATTTGACCATTTTTATTGCAGAATGAAAATACATTGTTCTTCTTAGGTTAGATACATTTTAGAAGTGGATTTACCTTTATTTTCCTGCATTATATCCTTCAAAACTATCTATCCATGGGCTTATAGAATGCTTTTATTTTCTACCATGGTAATCTAAACTACCTTCAATATGAGCAGAGAACTCATTTTAAGAAAAATGAGTGCAGTTTTGGTAATTTGGAAGTAGCTAATTTAATTAAACTAAACTGAATTATATAATAACCATTTGAAGACTCAGCATTATACCAAATTGAATGTGGGGTGTCCAAAACACTCTTTGCAGAGTAGAGGAAGTGGGATTGGAGCAATAGTACATTAGGAAGGGCATATACTTTGCATGTAGTCTACTTGAATTTTATCTCCATATCCCAGTGATCCCCTGAGTCCTATTAACAGTGATCCCTGATTGCAGAACCAAAAGTAAGTCTTGAATACTGCTGAATTTGGCACCAAAACAAAATAGTAGAGGAGGTGTGCTGTTTTACTGGTCCTACCCTAATCAATATTCATACGCCACCCTAGGGTGTGATTTGGTGATGGGATATTGGATTATTCCCTACTTGGTATTCCTCTTTCACCCTAGCATGTGGCCTGATTTTTGTCAATAAAAGCAGGAGTCTGAAGAAGGCAGAAGCTCATAATGAACTAAGTTCCTTTTTAGGAGCCGAAGGCTGGGTGGGATTCTTTGCTTGAGTACTGGATTTCCTGAACCCATTCTTGTACCTTTTCACTGTGTAGATTATTTCCTGCATCAATGTTTGCTTACAGATCCACGTCTCCCAAGTGTTCTGGTGTTTGAACCAGAGAGCTTAATTCAATAGAAGTGGACTTTTTTTTTAACTTTCATTAGAAAGTTTTCAGATATCTGAATGACAGTTTAATCATGTTATTAAAACATGCATCCTGATGTCTAATTTGGGAATTAGATGTAGTTAAATAAGTGTGCGTATGTATGTATGTATGTAGGTAGGTATACCAACTTCACTGTGAGGAATCTATTTTGGGCCGTGCTGGATCAATTCTTGATACTACTAAATAAGAACTATATTTCCTAGAGTTACATTTTTGGTATAATTTAAAGTAAAGTAGGTCAACAGAGGAACTTTTGTCAAATTTGAAAGACAGAAGTAAAGCAATGATTACTCCGCTGAGGATTACTGTGTTCATATATGGCCATGAACAGAAATAGAGATGCCGGGGCTGGAGAGATAGCACAGTGGATAGAGCACTTGCCTTGCAAATGGACAACCCAGATTCAATTCTCCCATCAGGAGTGATCCCTGAGTACAGAGTTAGAAGTAAGCCCTGAGCATAGTGGGTGTGTCCCAAAAAAGCAAAACAACGAAAAAGGAAACAGAGAAGCATCACAGGTCCATCTTTTCCTTTTTGTTCACATTTAAATACGCCTCTATTTTCTTTATAAACCTCTCCTTAGACCTCATCGTACCATACTATCCTGCCTTGTGATCATACTATCTGTGTCCCTGTCCATCTTCTCAGTCCTCTGCTTCTGATTTGTTACAGCCTTTCTACCTAAGAACTGCTCTCACTATTCTTGTCCCTGTCCATCTTCTCAGTCCTCTGCTTCTGATTTGTTACAGCCTTTCTACCTAAGAACTGCTCTCACTATTCTTGCTATACTTATTCTTTTCCATTTCTGTTACTACAAAATGCTGATGAACTATAATACACCTATCTAGATATCTATTCTGAATTTTATTCCTGTATGTCTATTGCAGGGAAACTCAACATTGCCCCCTGGATGATAGATAGACACCTACAATGTCAGATAGGTATTTACAATTCAGCATACCCACAATTTAATGTATCATAATCTCGTCAAAATGATTTCCTTTATAACTCAGTGGACAGCACCATCCTCTAAGATGTTCAAGTCTTGAAAGCTTCTGACTTGTACTGATACTCTTCTTGCTTTATATCCCTTTCTCTTATGCCTGGATCACAGAAATTGTAATTTTCTGAAAGTTCAGGCAAGCTGATTAAATAAGCAACTAGAATGTGCAATACAAACTCTATGGTTTCTCTTCTTTTGTAAACCCGCGTTCAATAAGAAGATTTGGGACAATAAACCCAGTTTCATGAATGAGGTTGAAATCAGTGGTGAAAGGACAGTATGCTTGCCTAACATTGGTTGTATTTAGTATGTGCTGACATTCTATAAATATTTATTAGTTTCTAACCATGAGCTCTGAACTGTGTCTTCAGGAAATACATCCCAGGTACCAATTCACTGTAGACTATTTTTTTGAACCTAGCAGAGAATGTAAAGATAACAAAGAGAAGTTGTGAACCTATTTGGTGACCTTTGGTTAACCTTTGGTTAACTATTTGGTTAACCTTTCTCCAGTGTCTCCCCTCTGAGAATGGTAGTTCTGATGAGCACAGCCTAGCTCACAATGAATTCTTCCCACTTAGAGTATGGCCATAAAGTTCTTTCCAGAGAACTATTATCTTCAAAGAATAAATTAAGTCCAGAAGGAAAAAAATAAATCCTAGAGACAATGTGGACTGATGTCTAGAGACACAGACTTTTCTTTCTGGTGATACATAGAGACCACCTCCTTGGGCCCTGAATTAAGTTGCAATCTCAGTAATGAATTCAGCCTCGTGTACAGCTTCTTCCCAGAACCTCAGGCTTAATGACGAGAAGAAAACCTATTTATTCTGGAACATCACCACTTTGGGGTAAGTTCCTGGAAGCCCTCAGAAAAGCAAAGGGAAGATCTTTCTCAGAGTCTCCTCTCTGGATTTCTGAGAAGTGCTTCACATCTTTCTCATCAAGTTGCCTTTACTATCACTTCATGGATTTACACCTGACTTCATTTGCTGTAAACTTAGGTTTCTGTGAAACTTAGGTTTCACAAAGCCTGGGTCTCCTGTGAGTTCATCATTCTCTTGTCATCCTCAGCTATCATCTTCTCTCCCAGAACATATATGATGGGTGATAGAAAATAATCATAAAAATGCTAAAACATAGTCTAACTTTACAAAAGCATTCTCCTGGATTTTATCTTCACAACAGTCCTGAGAGGAGAGACTTGAAGAAGCTGCTGTTTGGTGGAACTCCTTGTCCAAATGATAGTTATGGAATGACCAACCTTACAATGAACCAGATAACTTCCTTCTTGTATCTTCTTTGCTCTACTTCTACCTTCCTACTGATCCACAAAGATTCTTTTCAAAATGATTCTGAAATCTGAAAAAATCCCTGTTGATGTTTGTGAGTTCTGATGCCATGGGTAAAGGAATACTGACCTCTCTCTTGGGGACCAGGGAACCAGCATGGCTGTGGAGATCTTAAATTCTGAATTCTTACCTTACCTTCTGAAAGCAAGAAAGTCTTTCAGGGAGGTGGCGGCATCCTTAGTTGCTCAATAAAAACTCCTGAAGGGTTTTAAAAAATGATTTTGTCTTGGGTTCTAGTTCCAGTGATTTGATTTGATTAGTCTCAAGGCTGCCAGATTATTGAAAGGTTAAAAACCCTCCCCAGACTGGAGTGATTGTAGTGGTAGAGCACATGACTTGCACACAGCCAAGAAGTTTGATCTTGGGCACCACATATGGTCCCCAGAGCCCTGCAAGGAATTATCCCTGAATACAGAGCCTGAGTACACCCTGAGCACTGCAAAGTGTGCCCCCTCCCAAAAAAA
>PVKC010033816.1:0-13862 GCA_004027635.1 Crocidura indochinensis | reverse complement strand
CAGGCATGCACTTTTAAGCTGTTTCCTTGGGTCTGAATTTTTCCAAAGCTTCCATTATGGAAACTACTAAGCTATATTAGAATATTTTAAAGTATTATTTTGCAAGAGTAGGATAATACTCTACTATCTGTCCTGCCTCAAGAAATTCCCTTTCAACTACCAGACTGAGAAATGAGCCCCTGACCCTCTATACTACTGCTACATTTTGATAGGAATGCTTGCATGGGCAGGAAGTTTGGAATACAGACAAAATTAGGATATAAGGTAATTCAATGCAATTGGATTTTTGTGAAATTCTACTTCATGAATCAGTAAATTTTTGGACTACTTGGTTTTTTTAGCTAAAAATAATATCAAGTACATGTTTAATCTTTAATTCTTTCCAGAGAGGAAGAGTAGAAGATGTTGTTGTTAGTGATGAATGCAGAGGAAAACAGCTTGGCAAACTGTAAGTAGGCAGAAATAAGGTAACTCTTATAAACCAACTATTCATTGTTATCCCCATTTATAGTATCTTGCCAAAATACTAAGTATTTTTTCTGATTGTAGTTCATTTTAATGCCATTCCTTATGAACTTTGCATGGGCAGAAGTTTGGCATAGACAAAAAAATAGGATATAAGATAATTCAATGCAACTGGACTTCACAAATCAGTAAATTTTGGACAACTTGATTTTTTTTTGTTTTGTTTTGTTTTGGTTTTTGGGTCTGACCCAAAAACCACACACACACAGCACTCAGGGGTTACTCCTGACTCTACACTCAGAAATAGCTGCAGGCAGGCTCGGGGGACCATATGGAATGCCGGGACTCGAACCATCATCCTTCTGCATGCAAAGCAAAGCCTTACCTTCATGCTATCTCTCTGGCCCCAACTTGATTTTTTTTTTTAAATTTTTGGGTCACACCCGGCAATGCTCAGGGGACCATATGGGATGCCGGGATTCGAACCAATCCTTCTGCATGCAAGGCAAACACCTTACCTCCATGCTATCTCTTCGCCCCCCCCCAACTTGATTTTTTAGCTAAAAAATAGATGAGTGAATGTAATAAAACATTATCTTAATGGCATTCATACTAATAGGAAAAAAGCTGATCAAGTTATTCACTCTAGTTTCTCATTTAAAAATAAAATATATACAGTATGTGTAACAAAATAGGTATGTGTTATTACTCCAAAATAGATATGTATTGTATTGATACTCTATTATTCCAATAAATTTCAAGTTGTTTTTAAATTTTGACTTTTAAGAAATCTCATTATTAAGCATCTTCTATATGCTAGATGTTAACTGGGTATTTAGGATGCATCAGCTTTAGAATAAAGCAGTCTACTTTCTACTATTCCATTCCTTTAATCTTGCCTTTCTTGTTTTTGATGTAATTGCCTCACCTAAGCACAATCAGTAGCCCCACCAGAATCCTAATGTCACTTCCATTTTCATTCCACTACCCGCCCATTAGCCCTTGTTTTGTATCTCGTATACCATAGATGAGTGAGATCCTATGATTATTCTTTCCTTCTTATTTCACATAGCACAATACCTTCCAGTTTCAACCACAATTATGCTACAATTGTAGCATTATATGATTTATTACTGCTGAACAGGAATGTGTATAGGTACAACTCCTTTATTCAATAGTTTTATTTTGGGGTTACACCCAGCAGTACCCAGGGATTACTCCTGGCTCTGCCCAGAAATTGCTCCTAGCAGGCTCAGGAACCATATGGGATGCCAGGGATCGAATCTGGGTCAGTCACGTGCAAAACAAACACCCTACCCACTGTGTTATTGCTCTGGCCCCCCATTCTTTTTTTGGACATATGGATTTATTCTGTATCCTGATTATTGAACCAAGCACTACAGTGAACATATATGTGCACAGGTCACTTTGTGCTAATTTTTTGTTTGGAGGACAGATGCCTAGGGGGATCACCAGGTCAAATAAGGAACCCTGATTCTTTCTTGCGCAATTTCTGAAATGTTTTCCATAGATTGAACCAGACCACATTCTCAGAGTAAACAAGACTTCCCCCCTTTTCACCCCATCTCTACCAGTATTGATTTTTCAGTCTTATCTGTGATCTTTATTTGCATTTCCTTAGTAGTTAAATCAAACATTTTCCATATTCTTATTGGCTGCCCATACAGTCCACGTCTTGAAGTGACTGTTCATTCCTTCCCTAGCTTTTTTGTGTGGCTAAATGATTACTCCTGGCTATGCATTCAGAATCTCTCCTGGCTCGGGGGTACCATAAGGGATGCTGGGGGATTGAATCACAGTCCATCCTAGGCTAGCACATGCAAGGCAAACGCCTTATAACTTGCGCCACCGCTCCTTCCTTAGCTCTTGATGGGGTTCTAATATCTAGTTCCTACAAATAATAAAGTAGTTTAGAAATGACAAATAACAATGGTAACAATTGTAAATTTCACTACTCTTAAACAATCCGAATAAATTTAGAAGAGCTTAAAAATTTAGAATAAATTTAGAAGAGCTTGAAAAGTATAATGTATAAAAAGTATAAAAGTATAATGTTGGAAAAAAAAATAATGTTGGGGCCAGAACAATAGCACAGTGTTAGGGCGTTTGCCTGTGTGTGGCCAACATGGGACAGACCCAGGTTTGATCCCCGGCATCCCATTTTGTCCCCTGAGCCTGCCAGGAGTTATTTCTGAGCACAGAGCCAGGAGTCAACCTCTAAGTGCCGCCGAATGTGATCCAAACTCCAAAAAAAAAAAAATAAATAAAGTTTTACTTAGGTTTGGCTGTCTTCAGTGCATCCTCCTTTTGTAGTAACCCCAAAGAGAAAAAACATTATGTTTTAAACTAATGCTGGAAAAGGATACAATCTAAACCTAATTCTATTGTAAACATGAAAATGTATTTTACATATTTTCATATTATGCTAATAGAAGCCATTTTTATTAACACACTCCTATGGCTTTTTCTTTTAATTTCAGGTTATTATCCACCCTTACTTTGCTAAGCAAGAAACTGAACTGTTACAAGATTACCTTGGAATGTCTACCACAAAATGTTGGTTTCTATAAAAAGTTTGGATATACAGTTTCTGAAGAAAACTACATGTGTCGGAGGTTTTTAAAGTAAAAATCTTTTTAAAAAGACATGTCAAAGAAGCTAATGCAACTCTTCCTTGAGTCAAAATGTTTTGTTGCACCCAGTGATCTCCATAAATAGTGGATTGGAAGAAAATTGTAATACAAGAATGATATTTAGACTTTGGGTTGTTGGGGCATTGAGCTTAGATTACAAATAAATATTATAAAGGGGATAATTTTTAACCAAAGGAATATATTTTTAACTTGAATCTTGCATTGTATTTTTCTAAAATTTGGCTTCATTTCTTGGCATCAAAGTCTATTCTTTATGGCTTGTTTAGTGGTTTTTCATTTCCATATACTATGTGAAGCTGGAAAAATTGATTTATTTAAGGGCTGGAGTGATAGTACAGTGGGTAGGGCATTTGCCTTGCACACTGTTGACCCGGGTTCCCATATGGCTCCCCAAATGATTCCTGAACATAACTGAGTATGGCTATCAAACAAAAACAAATCAAAAACAAAAAACATATTTATGGAGGCCGGGCGGTGGCGCTGGAGGTATGGTGCCTGCCTTGCCTGCGCTAATCTAGGATGGACCACTGTTCAATCCCCCGGTTCCCCGTATGGTCCCCCGTGCCTGCCAGGAGCGACTTCTGAGCGAATAGCCAGGAGTAACCCCTGAGCGTCACCAGGTGTGGCCCAAAAAACAAACAAACAAAAAAAAATGTTATACTGGCGGGCCCGGAGAGATAGCACAGTGGTGTTTGCCTTGCAAGCAGCCGATCAGGACCTAAGGTGGTTGGTTCGAATCCGGGTGTCTCATATGGTCCCCCGTGCCTGCCAGGAGCTATTTCTGAGCAGACAGCCAGGAGTAACTCCTGAGCACTGCTGGGTGTGGCCCAAAAAACAAACAAACAAAAAAAAGTTATACTGGCAAGTAACCTGGTCAGCTTCACAAAGTAGAAATGAAAATGATCTCTTGTGACTTTACACATGCATCTGAAAGTTTATATATTCTGGAGTATCAATGGTCATGTGAAATCATATGCTTAAAAATCTAATAAATATGAGGTACTCTTAACAACTCATTGGCAAATCCTGGCATATTATGTATTTCTAATCAGATTCCTCATCTTTTCAAGGGTGTGAAGCCTATTACAGTTAATGAAAAAACATTACAAAATTGAGAATATTTAAGGTGTACTGATTTTATTATACATAAACTTGATGGGAGCTTTTCTATTTAATGTGATCATAATGGTACTGTTCTGGTCACTATCCTATTTTGATTTAATTTATTTTAATTTTTAAGATAAAAAACTTTATTAATGGTTCTAATTTTTTGCATTCTGTGTTACATTAAACTTGTTCATATGATAACTTGTGTCAGATTCCTATTTCTTTTATTGAGTCTTCTATTCATACCATGGTTCATAAAACATGCACTCTTTTAGAAAATGAACTTGCAAAGTAAAGAGCACTTGTTCCAGTTACCCTGTGAACGCAAACCTTTCTCAGATGATTCCAGATTTAAAACAGCTCTAAATGGAAAACTTTCACCATAGAGAACGCACTGTTACTGATCTGTGTTAACTTGTGAGTTTCATTCATCTAAGTGAAAAGAACTAACTTAAAAGTGGGTGCTTTGGGCTGGAGCAGTTGAACAGTGAGTAGGGCGTGTGCCTCGCACTCAAGCCAACCCAGGTTCAATTCCCAGCATTCGTACAGTCACTTAAACACCATCAGGTGCAGAGCAAGGAATAACTATTGAGCACTGGTTCAGATGTGGCCCCAAAACAAATACATGCACATATGACCTCGTAAAAGTTGCCTTTTCAGGGCTAGAGCGATATCACAGTGGTGGGGAGCTTGCTTTGCAGTGGCCCATTCAGGACTGACCTGGGTTTGCTTCCTGCATCCCATATGGTCGCCAAGCCTGCCAGGAATGTGACCATGAGCGCCATCAGGTGTGGCCCAAAAGACTGATCTAGTATTTAAAACCTAAAATAAGAATCCAGGTAGGGTTTATAAGTGGTAAAACACATGCTTTTAACATGGTTCCACAAACATGGCTGGCTGTAGCTTTTGTGCCCCCATCAACCTGAACACTCTAGCTGGAGGCCTGAGCACCCACACATCAGGCCCTCACCTAGAATACTCAAACACATGCTGCTGGGCTTAGCCTTGCTAGGAATGGCCAGTCTTAGGTATAGCCCCTACAAAACATTTTAGAAATCAACCTAATAATAGGGGCCGGAGAGATAGTGAAGTGGTAGGGTGTTTGCCTTAGATGCTGAAGGATGGTGGTTCGAATCCTGGCATCCCATATGGTCCCCCGAGCCTGCCAGGAGCAATTTCTGAACGTAGAGCCAGGAGTAACCACTGAGCATTGCCGGGTGTGACCCAAAAACCAAGCAAAACAAAACAAAACAAACAAAAAGAAATCAACCTAATAAAATGTGAAACTAAATGCCTTCTGCCCTTTAAACAATATGAAGTTAACTAGGGGCTGGAGTGGTGGCGCAAGTGGTAAGGCGTCTGCCTTGCCCGCGATAGCCTAGGACGAACTGTGATCCAATCCCCCAGTGTCCCATATGGCCCCCAAGCCAGGAGCGATTTCTGAGTGCTTAGCCAGGAATAACCCCTGAGCTTCAACAGGTATGGCCCCCCCCCCAAAAAAAAAAAAAAAAAAAAACCCAAAACTCTTCATAAGGCCCATATGTGAATAAATCCTGGTATTGTTCAGATCTTAAATCCCCTCTATAACAGATGATTCTAAGTAAGGTGTATAAAAATTTGGTATTGGGGTTTGAGTGATGATAGCACAGCAGATAGGATACTTACTTGCACTGCAGTTGCTAGGTTCAAGCCCTTACATCCAGATAGTCCCTTGAACACTGCAGGGGTGACAAACTCCCAACCCTCAATAAACAAAATTCTGTCTGCAGAGCACATATATTTTTGGCTTCCGTTAACTTGATTTCCTATGCAATCTGAATAAAACTGAGTATCAAAATAACTACTTGAAATTGATTTATTGTGGCCCTATATTTTACACATTTGTATTCAATAATATAGTAATCATAAATTTGATTGTAAGGAGATGTAGAAACCAGAGCAATAACACAGTAGGGTGTTTGCCTAGCAAACAGCTAACCTGGATTTAATTCCCAGCATCCCATATGGTACCTTAAGCACTGCCAGGAATGATTCCTGAGCAGAGAGCCAGGAGTAACCTGAGTACCGCTGGTGTGGCCCTAAAACAAAGCAAACAAAAAACTCAAGATGTCATTTACTTTTAATGTGTTAGAAGCTGTTCTGTGGATAACTAATCTTTCTTTTAGATATTGATTCCCGTAATCTCACTGCTAGTTCCAAACTTAATTTTAGCAATCCTTAAAATGTACTTAAGATCGAACTGGGCATACTATGTATTAATGACCTTGATTTTTGTGTATGATGAGTATGTATTTTTAAGATTCTACTGTGTAAGTTGTATCACTTAGAAGAGAAACTAAAGTTCAGAAGCAAAGCAATATAAATAAGTTTTTCAATCTCTTTGAGGTATAATGGCACACAGTTTTAATACAACCACCAATCGTCACAAAATAATTTAATACTTTGTGCCTGGGCTAGCAGCATCTTGCACTGTGACATTCCTATACATACATAAGTATTGTATCCAAATACAACTGTTAAAAGCAGAGTAACTTAAGCAATTGCCTATACAAAGTTAAATAGACACTATATTTTTATTCTTGAATCATTTTTGCTGCATAGTAAATTGCAATTACATGTCAGTATAATGTTACTGATCTGTAGAATATACTTTGAACTGTGAGGTATGACAACTCCCAATGAAAGAGAGCTAACATGTAAACCTGAATATTTTGAGTGATTTTTTTTAGCTGCCATGAATGGGTAAGACAAAAGAAAATCCAGCATTCAAAGACCCGAGAAACATAAAAAAAAAAAAAAAAAATTAAAACTGTCAACTATTTCCTATCATTTTTTTCAATGGAGCATTGTTGAATGGACGAAGGAAAAAGTAAATATTGAAGTGAAGCTAAGACAGTTATGGGATTAAGGATTTAAATTATTTTGGAAAAAATATCAGTCAGGTAACTGCTCATTTACTTTACATCAAGTTGAGATTTAGATATATATAGATATACATCCCAACTTTCTAATTCAAGATTGCCATTAAATAATTCTAGTTCACTTGAATTACCATGGTAATAAGACAATTAGGAAACATTTTCTTAAAAAGGACATGCTTTACATTTCCCAACATTACTTCTAAACTCAGATGAAGCACAAAATCTCCCAAAACATAATATTCTGCTCTAAAGGTGGTTGAGATTTGGTAGCAAAAGCTTTCACGGTTTAATATTTCTACCACAGGGTAGAAGATACAATAAAGGTATCTGCTGTTTAAAAAAAAATCTACTAGATAATATTAAGATGAACCCATAAACTGAAATTAGGAATACTGCCATTTTAGTTTAAATATTTCTAGTATGTTTCATACTTTCAATATGGATAGTAAAGCAGTTTCCTATATTTTGATGCAACTTCACTTTAAAATCTGTGCCCAGGTTGCACTTAATATTTAAAATTGGGTACTATGTTGTTTTACATTATTCAAAACCCTGGAAAATAAGTCATGATTCATAGGAGATAATATATTAACTAAAAAAATTAGTGGGAACAAAAGAATCACAGAAATGGAACCAAGACTAGAAATAACTATTTGAGTATTAGATGGAAGAATAAATTCAAGATAAAACAAACGTACAATGAATGGATTCAATTCATCCACATTAATAATGTACTCAAGATAATAATCCTTTTTTCTTGAGTTTGTGAGAGACAATCTTTAATATACAGTGCTGGGCAGGCACTTCAGTGACAACATAAAAGTTACACATTAGAAAAAAATGGAAAATTACCAACTAAATTAATAAGTCTGTATTTCTGGCCAGACAACAGGATATGTTTATATATAAGGTTTTAAAATCTTAACTGCCTCATTTGAGAATGAGTAACAATGAAGATTCTTTTAAGCAGAGTTTCTACTTAAGGAAACATCATAGATTATTACACTGCACTAGAGATCTTTGCTACCCAATCGTGAGTAATCTATATACAGGAAAGCTATGTAATCTGGTATTTACCAATTGGAATTTCTAAATACTCAATGCAGATTCACTAGACCACACCAAATGACCTAAATCACACAACAGGTACTAGACCACACTGGGATTAGAAGTATCTTAATCTCAGAGTGGCAAAAAGGGAAAGGAAAAGGAAATCAGAAGAGGAATACCACCTGGGTAATAGGGATTAAATCTTAATTAACAAAGAAACTCTAATTCATTTCCAGTCTCTCACTATGAGGGGGAAAAATAGCCACTTTGTTTCTTTAAACTATATTACTACATTCAGGGTACTAGTAAATAAAAACAAGCAACTCAGTATAAAAAGTTACTTGCTTACTACCTGTTGGTACCAAGGGAATATCTGAAAATCATTCCCAGTAAAGCACCTCGAGAGAGAATTGAGGAAAGTGAGACACAAAGGAATTTTGTTTGTACTACCCTAAATCAACTATAAAAAGTTAAAAGAAAAAAACACCCCTCTCCTCCCACATATATCAGAATCAAAATAGCAAAAATGTTTTTTTTAGATTATATAAATAATAGGGAAAACCAAGGATCCATAAAGTGATTTTGCTAATGCAAATTATGGGAGAAAATCAGGTGAACTCTGTAAAGAGATAACTTTAAAATACATGAGTATCCCACAAATCACTTTCCCCATTAAATACATTTTCAAAGAAAATATTCTGTCTGAGCCAGAATAATCTCACAGAATCATTAAGAGAACATTAAACAAGGAGTAAATGTTTCATATTCCAAATAATTTACTAAGGTTTCTTTAAACCTCATACTTTGTTTAAACAAGTTTATAGTTGAAAAAATGAAAGATGTTAAATGGTTCACTGTTCTACATACTAATTTAGAGGCCATAAGGATTACTTCCTTTTTTAAATGATACAAGGCACTTTTCTTTTTGGGGCTTCATTAGAAAAAAATAGTGCTACATTGGTTTAGTGTATTCTACTTAGAACCATTTTGAATCAAAAAAGGGCTAAGAAACTCCAAGAAAAAACATTTAGATTTTTAAGAAATGCAAATAAGTCACCTGAAAACCTAAAATTCTCCATGTTTATTTTTAGTATCTGGTGCTATAAGTGAAACATCCTCCTTTGTTCATTAAACTGTGTTTTTTACTTCTATAGAACAAACAAAAAGGTTGAAAGAAAAGAAAATAGCTGGGTAATGCCATGATTTAAAGATTATTATTATGGGTTCAAGTTTAAAAGGACTAAATTATTAAATTACATTGAGAAGAATATAGCAGATTCCTGCATGTATTAATGTTTCTGTAAGAGGCTCCATTATAAGTGAACTTTAAAGGTATTTTTTTAAATGTAACATTTAGAACACAAAATGAATTTTTAGTAAACTTTAGGAACTTCTTATTATAAACTACCCAGATTTAATAAACAAAACCCCCTAAATTGCATTTTGTTTAAAGTAATAACTTTATATCATACAAATAAATTTCAAGTATGAAAGTGCATTATTGCAATAATACCTCTTTGCAAATCCAAAATTCTTGGTTTATAATAAAACTGTAAAGTTAAAAAAAAAAAAGAAAAAGAAAAACCATCAGTGCCAGCTATGCTAGAAGTTCAACATATTAAAATGTTGCTGTTCATCAAGTTGCAGAGAAACACATCTGGAAGCAACATGTAATTTAAACTACTGTGGTTTTTTTTTTTTTTTTACCATTTTATGATATTATTGTCTCTAGCACTTCTTCCCAAACAGAAATTCATTCTCTGTTGCTTGAGTCAACCATTCTGTGCTGTTGCCACTTGCATATTTCCAAAATCATCTTCTTCTTCATATGTTCTCTTCAAACTTCCTAAAGAGTTATTGCAAAATACATATAATCTGGAATTCAGTTTATGTTATGTCATATAGCTAGTAAATTTAATTTTTCATTAGTGTTATCATCTATATGTCCTATAAAAATTCTATATTCTATAAAAGGCCTGGAGAAATAGTGCATAAGGTTAACATGCTTGCTCGCCTTGAATACAGCCGACCTAGGTTCCACCCCTGGCATCCCATTTGGTACCTTCAGCACCTCAAGGAAAAATTCCTGACTACAAACCCTGAGCATTGCTGGGTGTGGTAAACAACAATTCACTCTCACCACCACCAAAAATAATCCATAACAAAAGAAAAAAATGTATAAAAACATCATAGCTGATTTTTAGCAAGATGGCAAGTTCCAAGTAACGTATTTTTTGATAGAATACACACCTCTGTTTAGAATGAAATTCTTAGATACTGCATATAATATATGCTAAATCTTAGAACTGTTTGAAAACTAATTTGCTTGCTCTGGGATCACACCAGCAATACTGGGGCTAACTCTGGACCTGTACTTAGGGGTTACTCCAGATATATGGGGGAAACCATATGATGCCACGGATCAAATCTGAGCCTGCAGCACACAAAGCATGTACTAATTATAAATAAGCTTGTTGAACCATCTCTCTAGCAACTCAGAGCTATATCCAAAGCTAAAAATCAAGAAATTTGACTCAACAGAGAATCAAAACTTCAGGAAATAAAATAGGAAAGGTCTATTGTTATCTGCCTGACAATGGCATGACAATAAATTTATGCCATAAAGTTGTGCCAATTCATAGTAACAAAGTTAATTCAGAAGACTGATTCCAAACATTTCAGTATCTCAAAGACTAATAAAACAAAAAATGTAATATCAGGACAGTGGACTAATCAAATGATCAGCATGAAAACTAAGTACAACTAAATGATTTTAAGATAAGGTACTATACTAAAATTCTACTAAGGATAGTACTAGACAAATTTTTTTTTTTTAACTTTTATTTTAGGGGCTGGAGAGATAGCAGAGTGGTAGGGCATTCGCCTTGCACACAGCCAATCCAGGATAGACATTGGTTTGAATCCTGGCATCCTATATGGTCCCCCAAACCTGCCAGGAGCGATTTTTTTAACACAGAGCCACGAGTAACCCCTGAGCGCTGCTGGGTGTGACCCAAAAACCTAAAGTTCAGAAGGGCCTTTAATAAGATACTTTTAGTTTCACTAAGGGGCACTGGAGTGATAGAACACAGCTAGTAGGAAACAAGTCTTGCATGCAGCTGACTTGGTCTGAGACCATTTATTTTTTGCTTGATTTCTGTTTTTGCTCTGAGAATTATTACTCATAAAAGGGTTCTGGGGAACTATAGACGATATTATGGCTGCTTCACTACTCTATGCATCCCAACCTCTGAAATTAAGCCAGGATTAAACCCTGAACAACACTGGATGTTTCTAAATAAAAATCTTATAAATTAATCCAGGAGGCTTCTATACAAGAAAAATACCCCCCCCACCCCGGATATAAGTTCAGCCACAATATGGCAAAGTAAAAAAAATTTGTAGACTAAGCCAATATGTGTCAGAACTACATTGAGATTAAGGGGACTATTAAGAAAGAAAAGAAATTTTCAATGTTACTAAGAAAAGGGATCGTGCTGAATTTGGAAAGTGATCAGAGGTGGCAAGAGAAGGGAATAATGTGGGATGGGCATACCTTATATATGCTATTATAGACCAGGGGTTGGCAACCCATGGCTCTAGAACTGCACGTGGCTCTTTTGAAGCTTTGCTGTGGCTCCAACAGCAGGGCAGATGGGAGGGGGGCCCAGTATCACTTAAAATTTTTTCACTTAGATATTTTAATTGGCTATTAATTTGCGCAAATATATGTTTTACATTGTTATGTGAAAAAGTTCTTTTTTTTTTAAGGGCCAGAGAGAGCGCTGCCGAGTGTGACCCAAAAACAAAACAAAACACTTTTTTTCTTCAGATAGCTAAATGCATGGTCTTGTATATAACATTAAGATAAGAAACATGGGGCCGGGCAGTGGCGCTGGAGGTAAGGTGCCTGCCTTGCCTGCGCTAGCCTAGGACGGACCAGACCGCGGTTCGATCCCCCGTTTTCCCATAGGTCCCCCAAGCCAGGAGCTACTTCTGAGCACATAGCCAGGAGTAACCCCTGAGCGTCACTCGGTGTGGCCCAAAAACCTAAGAAACAATGTATGCAGTGCTTTATTTGTTTTAAATGTCCCAATGATTTTGCAGCTCTCAGGTTTTTTTTTCCTTAGGTTGCAGTTCTCAGTTTTTTTTCCCCCCTTCGGGAAAGTGGCTCTTTATGTCTTAAAGGTTGCCAACCTCTGATATAGACAGTACATTAGTAAAGAAAGCTAAACTTGTGAATGCTCAATTTTGCAGGTCCAACAATAACTAGAAAAACTACCTATTCTTTTGTAAGGCTGCTTGTAAAAAACATAAAACAAATAACTATGGGGGTGCGGAGTGATAGCAAATTGGTAGGGCATTTGCCTTGCATGCGGCCAACAAGGGACCCGGGTTCTATCTTTGGCATCCCATATGGTTCCCCGAGTCTGCCAGGAGTAACCCATGAGTACCACCTGGTGTGGTCCCCCAAAACACCAAAACAAAACAAAACAAAGAAACTATGGGGAAGAAAAAGCGAGAGTTCTCTAATAGAATAAAAAGAAGATACAGGTAAAGAGAAGGAAAGTTCTAAGATTTTCAGAGTATGCCTGGATCATTAACTAAATATTAGTGGGGAATGTTCTGAAATGGGAAGAAGACAAGAATAAAATACTGACAACAAGAGAAAAAAGCCATGGTTTTGGGGCCAGAGGACTAGCACAGTGGGGAGGGTATATGCCTTGCACACGGCCAACCTGGGTTCAATCCCTGCATCTCATATGGTCCCCAAGCCTGTCAGAAGTGATTCCTGAGTGCAGAACCAGGATTAACTTCTGAGTGCACTGGGTGCGTAATTTCCAAAATGGCTGAAGCATGTTCTTATTATTAACATCTTATTTTAATAAAATAACTAAGTGTACTTTCTTAAGACTCCTCTTAAAACAGCTTGTATTTATAACAGTTAATTCGATTTATTCTAAAGACTTAACATTTAAGATTCAAGAGAAATGTGATTTTTTTTAGGCTGGAGAGAGAGAACAGGGGTTAAGGCACTTGCCTTGCAAGTGCTAACTTGAGTTCAACCCTTACCACCCTATATGGTCTTCTGAGTTGCACCAGAAGTAATCCCTGAGCTCAGAGAACGGAATAAGCCCTGAGCATCACCAGTTATAGACCTTGCCCCTCCATTTTGATATTTCAAACAGATATTCTAATTAACTAATGAAAGCTCAATAAACATTTATAAAATTAAAAATGAAAATTATTTTGTTTTCACTCAATAATCTATCCAAAGCATTCTAAGAATTTTAAACAAGGCCTCTTCTCAATCATTCTATAAATGCTTTTCTCACCAACTTTCTCTAAAGTATAGAATTCTTACCTGTGGTACCAGAATGAACAGATAATGACCTTTCTATCTGGAGTGGTGACATCATCTGTATTGTTAATTTTGCAAGGTAGATGGCTTCATATTCCTAAAAAAAAAAATTTGAATATTCATTAAAATTATTAGTTACCACAGTGATTAGTGTATTTGTTAACGGACATCCTTAGCTTATATTGAATAATCTGGCACCATATTACTCTAAGAAAAACAGAGGCGGGGCCCGGGAGATAGCATGGAGGTAAGGCATTTTCCTTTCATGCAAAAGGTCATCGG
>PVKC010033815.1:0-13869 GCA_004027635.1 Crocidura indochinensis | reverse complement strand
CCGGGAAATAGCATGGAGGTAAGGCTTTTGCCTTTCATGCAAAAGGTCATCGGTTCGAATCCCGGTGCCCCATATGGTCCCCCGTGCCTGCCAGGAGCAATTTTCTGAGCATGGAGACAGGAGTAACCCCTGAGCACTGCTGCGTGTAACCCAAAAACCAAAAAAAAAAAAAAAAAAATCATGGGCCCACTGGCCTTGCATTTGAAAGCTAGCAATCTTGGGAGGAGTGGCTAGTCCAAATCGCTACCTTGCTGAAGCCAATTCTGCTGGGTTCAACACCCACAATCGCTCCTTTTCCTAAGGTCCTGCTTTACCACTCTTCTACAATTCTCTGTAGAGGCACGAATCTGACCAAACTCTGGGTATCCAGAATTTGGGCTGTCATTCTCAATGCTTTTATGAAGTAAATTTTGGGCACCCTCTCTCCCCTCCACATTCTTCTATTTCTAGGAGAACTGACAACTAAGAAAATGTTCCACAAAAGCTGCAGTATCATTAATAGTACTTAGAATTCCTGGACAACTTTGTTTGTTTGATGCTGTCATCTCCAAAGATATATAACAATTTTTATGCCAATGTATAGCTAAGGTCACTTGATGTTTGAAAACAAATGAAAAAACTTAATGATAAGCTAGCAAGTAATGCTTACTAAGACTTCTGACATTGTCTTAATGATCAAATTGGAGATAGAATTTCATAAATTCACTTGTCACTGTTCACATTATCCTTTTTCAAATTTTCTTTCTTTTCTTTATTTTTTATTTTTTCTATTCTTTTTGAGATAACTTTGTTTTTACTTATTTGGAAACAAAATTTAACTATGTGATAATTGTGCTTTAAATACAGTAAATAATTTAAAAATCATAAAAAAATGTTATTCCTTAGAAAAATGCACCAAAATAATTCCTTCCTTTAAGGGAAAGTACAGAAAATAATTATGGGCTTCTAGATTTTCCAAACTTGCGAAGATGAAGGAGTTATGTGTTGATTGAATGATACAGGTGAGTAGAATAAAGTAGAGAAAAAGACAGAATAGTAAGGTAATATCGTTATAACCATTGTTTCCTTTGATATTTGAATTGAGTATCTAATAAGATGAAGACCATTTTTTACAAATACTCAAACTTCATAATTGACTTTAGAGTTTTGCTCAGCTTCTAGTTCAATTAATAAGTACTGACTAGAAAAATGAATGTCTAACATATATGTGACATTGTACAATCTAGTTTGAGCTTATATACAACTAATAAATTCTGGATGCTAATCAGGTTGTGCAAAAACATACAGCAAATTTCGGTTATAAAATAATGTGGAATGGATGATTTGGAGAGGCATCTCATTATTTTTTAAAGTGGAAAATGAAATAAAATCACACAAAGCTTCAAGTATCTGTGATATAGTGACATTACTTAAGTCATCTAAGTTGTTATTGTTTTGTTCAAGTTTTGGTTATTCTTTCTTTTCATTATTTCCTTACTCTCCTTGGACTGAACACAAGATACTGATGTTATGGAACAGCTTGATAAAAATCCCCAGGGCAAAATAGTATAAAGAAGAATGTGCGTGTTTTGTGGGCAGATAAAAGAGTTATGTGCTTATATGTGTATTGACTTAGGTAACTTTTGTAATTTTGGAGGGGACCCTTAAAGGCTGTGAGGGAATATTTTCCTTGGTTTAAGATACTTTTAAGAATATGGTCTATATTTCTTGTCCCTTTGTGCATTTTTTTGGAACAAGAAGTCAAGTCATGTATTATCAGTTTCTCAACTATCAGTTGAGACCACCAACATCTAAGCAGAATATGAACTTGACATAGAATTAAACAGGAAAGTAGAACTGAGAAATGAGCTAAAGTATACTGAAGGGTTTTCAAAAAAGAAATGTTGATCATGTCAATGTATAGGTGGTTCTAGAAATAGTCTAGAATTTCATGAACTTTTAGGGGTGAGGGGATATGTTTTGAGAGAGACTTTGTCATCCTTTCATGGAAAAAGATACTAAAAATATAGTATTGAGAATTTGAGGAGTTAATAAATCAAGTTTTGTTTAAAAACTGTCTTGTTTGCTAATAGGCTAATGAGCTTTCTGGTCATTGATGTCATGTACATGTAACTTATACAAGGATTTGAATGTTAATCATCTGAGATAGTAGTAAATTTTATGAAAATATCAGCTCTATATGGAAGGAGATCAAAGTACTTGCATTTAAAAATTTTAGAGTTGATGAATGTGGGTCCTGGAAACATATATAAGTTTAAAATGCTGCTTTTATCATTTTGTAATTATTATGATTTGGAAAAATTTCTTAAATCCTTATGACACAGACTCCTTGTGTGTAAAGTTTAACTGTTTTATGATTTTTGGATTATAAGATTAAATGAGTTGAAGTACTATATGTTCTAGTCACTAGTGATTATATAGATAGGCATTATATTAACAGAATTTAGGAAACATATACTTTTTGTCAGGAAAGTCACCTACATTAAGGCAGGCTTTTGGTCAAAATACATATTGCTCTTTTCTAAGGGAGTAGATTTCTTAATTTTTCTAATGGAAATTTTTAATGTTTCTACCCATCGTGATAGTGATTATATAGATAGACTAGTGATTATCCTGCATGACCCATATTCACATTGAAATTGCTCTTTAAATGCCATTCATTAATAATTTTTTATCTTATTATGTTTAACAAAAATTGATAAAATTGCTTTTACTGTTTCTTTTTAATACAAGTCTTTTGGCATTCCTCTGGAGATTTTATTGATAAACTCTCCCTTAAACATACATCCAAATTAAATGTGAGAACCTATAGCAGAATGAAATTGCTTCAAGGCAATGATTCACTAGGATGAAAAATCAATAGCAGTTTCATTAAGAGAGGAAAGATAGTTTAGACATACTACTAGCTAGTTTTCTTTTTAGTGAAAAAAAAAAAGGAACAATTGTTAAGTCTGACTTTTTTTTTAAAGATATACTGTTCATATCTTAATCACATAACTATTGGAGTAAAATTTTTCATGGTACTCCAAATCAACTGAATGTTTTTGAATAGATATAGGATTTAAATTTTTGGAAGAAAAAAGATACTAAAACTAATCTTTTATAAATAATTGCTTAAATAGTCTGAGCTTCCAAACTCTGGCTAACCGAATAGACTCTCCTCTGTGTCTCTGCTATTTTTGCAGTGATGCATATACAGATTGAGACATATTTGGTTTCAGTTCAGTCTGTTTCCACAGATGAGGCCCAAGTGTGATCACATTGTCTAAATTATTTAATGTTTAGTGTCTCTGTAACCCGAGCCATCAGTAAAAGGTGGAGTGCCGTCTGTTCTATCACCCTGGAGGACACTTTATTTTCCAAAGAAAATAGTCTATCTTGTGAACTGACATCATTAGAGTCATAAAAATTCAAATGCATCGTGAGCAATTTCTTTACTTTAGCATAAAGTCTCAAGTACAATATTCAAAAGTGTAATGCCCTCTAACTGAAACATAATGGTTCATGATTAGTTAAATGGAAAAAAAAAACTAGAATCTTAATAATGGTGTAAAACTGGTTTTAGTTTAAGATAATTCTGTAAATTCCATTTCTCCTGATTCTAAAAGCTCACAATATCATTGTTCATTTATAAAAATTTGTTTTTAATATAGCTATGGTAATATTTGAGGTGAAATAGAGTACAGAGGAGAGATTATTCCTGTGTAGTATTTAGGAGTATTTTTGTAAAAAATGGGGGTGTAGAAATAAAAGTCATGTGTTGAAGATTATGCTGTTAGCTTCTTCGTTTGACTTCTATAAGAACCTTTCTGCTTTGTCATCTCCCACCTCCAAAAGTTATATTTGTTTTTTTTAATAGAAAAATGAAACCTTGGTCTCATATTTTCATTTCCTCACTCTCATTTCAAGAAGTTGGAAATAGAAAAGGGGAAATAAATCCATTTATTCCTTTCCCATTGTTGAATTACCTTGCCTAATATAGTTTCTCTAAAGTCTATCTATTCTTATCCCTGTCTGCTACTTGACCCTACTTTATTTTCCTCTGAGTGTATGCAATAGAGTCATTGGGTGGATTATGGTAAGGGACAATGTCCCTGAATTTGGTGAATTGATAATGATAGTCTCACTGCAAAAGGATTGGTTTCTCTCTTTGGAGGAAAGAATAATAGCAAAAAGTGTAGAAGATTTATTTATATATTTTTAAATAGGGAAACTTGATTTACAAAGTAATTTATTATAGAATTTTGGCTTGCCCTGTATCATCAACAATTCCATCTTGCACCCCAATACTAGTATCCACTTAATTTTACTATTGTTCCTAGAGTTTCCTCTTCTCCCCAGTTGTAACTTCCTGATAGGAAAATGTTTTGATTATTGTAGTTTGGATCTCATTCTTACTGTATTGCTGACTCTATGGTTTAATTGTGTACACAAAACACACCTC
This sequence comes from Crocidura indochinensis, assembly GCA_004027635.1. Taxonomy (NCBI): domain Eukaryota; kingdom Metazoa; phylum Chordata; class Mammalia; order Eulipotyphla; family Soricidae; genus Crocidura; species Crocidura indochinensis. Next base: position 9,425 of record PVKC010033815.1, on the reverse strand, counting down.
CACACCACTGGTGTGGCTTAGACAATTGCCCCCGACCTCTGTTCCCTTGTTTCCACCATATCTTACTCTCCCCCTTAATTTATTTTATTTTCTTGTTTTTATTTCTCTAATCTAGAATCAAATGTAATCTAGATATACCCTCTGTGGTACCGTGCATTCCCCTGCTTTGTCATTCTTTAAAACACACATAAGTGAAACCACTTATTTGTCCTAATTTGCTTTACTTAACAAGAACTTCCAGTTCCATCCAAATTGTAGTGAATTGCATAATTCCAGTAACATGCATCTGCATGTGACAAGAGTTCTGAGTTGGCACTGCAGGGAGCAGATTTGAACAAGTACAATATCAAATTTACTACACTTCTGAAGAAAAAAAATCATAGATTCAATCAGATAAATGAGACTTTGTTTCCTTTATTTAGTGCATTTTCTCTCCCTTTATACCCTAAGGTTTTCTGACCTTACAGACTATTTCTTTAATGTTGTAGACCCCAGCCCTGAACAGTGAGTGGTGGTGCTGGTTGGACTTGGTATTCTCTTCATGGAGGATTTTATACCACAGGTCATATTCATTATGCACTAATTTAGACTTCCTTTAAAAAGTGGTGTTAGCTAAGTCCTTTAAAGTCATTTCCCAGACTCAAAGCAAAACAATTTCTCAAGTGATGAATTTCTTAAAAAAACACACACACAACTATACTGTTTAGGACAGCTGTAGTAAATAATTGGCAATTCAATAGCTTTTTTTTTATATTCTCCAGAAGCCCTTGATGAAAGATGTCACATAAAAACACACACGTACAAAAATAGATGCTTAAAACAGCAATAACTTGGCATACAGACTTTCCCCCCTAGAATATATTCTTAATTAGTTCCTGGTAATTAGGATCAACCTCCTGCAGTACCCAAAGAGGTAATTTCCTTTGCAGTTCCTCCTTTCCTGTTTGTCCACTTTACTTTGCAAGAGTACATTTGTGAAGGCTAACTTGTTGGATTCTGATTATCCATATCAAAATCTCTTCGTCACTGTAATATCATTTGCTTTTCTTAAGCATGCTTATCTCTCAATAGGACATTCTAGATATGCAATATATTAACCCATAGATTGAGTGCTATAATTGTGGTACACAGGGTTGTCCAAATTGAAATTTATCTGACATTTTTTCTGTAAACTCATAAACAATACCTTTCGTACACATATTTGCTTCTACATTTAAAGTTTCTTACCTTTGTTTCATGGTTTTATATCTCTTGTAAGATGAGAGATGAGACCACATAAAATGTATTAATAAGATCATTAAAGCATCAAGCAGTGTTTGATTTGAAGAAGGTAACAGTTTTTGCATTTGTTCCAGCTGTTACTATTGGCAATACTGTCTTAAAGCCTGGATGGCAAGTCAGCATTCTGTTGTTTTTCTAGGTGTTTAAGATTCTTAACACTTTCTTAATTATAGAATTAATTAGCATGTTAATGGGAAAATCATTAGATGGTAGAATTCATAGAGACATTTTTGAGAATGATTCTTTGCAAAGCAAAGTACCTTAGTTTTAATTACAGTCAATAGAGCAATTGGGCTAAATTGAACTCTGTGCCTAGATTGTACAAACTGAAATGCCCCTTATCTTTCTTGACTGGTTATTAAAAAGTACAGATATGGATACTTTTCCTAAGAAATATTAGTTTATCTAGAAGCTCCAGTCTTCTTTTCATATTCTCGTTTTTTTTTTTTTTTTTGGAGGGAGGGGTTGGGTCACCCCTGGCTCTCAGTGTTTACTCCTGGCTCTGTGCTCAGAAGTCTCTCCTGGCAGATTCAAACTACCTTCTGTCCTGGATCGGCTGAGTGCAAGGCAAACGCCCTACTGCTGTACTATCTCTCCGGTCCCCTTTTCCCCTTTTCTTCTAGATCTTTTCTTCTTGACTTCAGGCTTGGTTCTCTTGTATCTTCCATTATCTATAGTGGACATAGTTACCATTACATTACCTTCATCCATACTTAAGTGCCTAGCACACTGTGAGAACAAATTCATCATCATTCTCATGGCACCTCTCTCTGACCAGATGAGACTGACTCCAAATAGTATTACTAGAATAATAATTTGAGTATGTGGGAGGCACACCCAGAAGTTTTGAGGGCTTATTCCTATTTCAGTGCTGAGGAGTGATATCACTTCTGGAGAGTGAGATGATTAGCTCATTAATATACTTAATGCTCTGAACTGAACCTAGGTCAGCTTCATGAAAGGTCTGCACTTTGCCCACTTTGCTCTCACCAGCTCTTGCGTTAAAAAATCTTTTAACTATACATTAGTTTTATCCCCTTCTATTTTTATAATTTGGGAGGATTTGGGGGATACACTTGACATTTTTCACGGCTTACACATGCTCAGAGGTCACATTAAGCGGTTCTCCGGGGACCATATGGAGTATTGAGGATTGAACCTTGGTCAGTTACTTGCAAAGTTAGGACTTTATCCATTGCACTCTCTCTCTGGCCCATTTCTGTCCTTCTTTTCTTGCCTGATTCTACTGAAAAATATTTTTGCTTTACTCATCCCTCAATATGTTCTCTTGAATTAAAATCCTGGAATTTCTAGTTTTCTGAAAATGTCAGAGAAAAGAAAGGAGCATGTCTGTCAAAGACACCTTATTTTTATTTATTTTTATATTTTTTTGGATTTTGGGGCCACACCTGACAGTGCTCAGGGTTTATTGCTCCTGGCAGGCTCTTTAGGATGCTGGGGATCAAACTCAGGTCAGTTGTGTGCAAGGCAAATGCCCTATTTTCTGTGCTATTGCTCTGGCTCAAATAAATCTTATTTTGAAGGAGTAATGTTCTCTTAAATAATAATGTTATAATTTAGTTGACAATATTTTCAGCCCATAACTGGAAACTGATTTAAATTTTCCTATAAGCTCCTTTTGTCTGTATGTAAATTTTAGTTTCCTTAGGGTAATTGATATATATATGGATAATACATTAGTTTTGATATATTTCATTGATAAACAAATTTTTATATATTTGACTTTTAAATGAGTTAACCTTTATATAATTAAATATTTCTCTAAAATCTTCATTATACATTATTTTTATAATGAGTGTCTTCATCAGACTAGCATAACAGATCTAAATATTTAAAAAATGAAACTACAAACTCTTCTTTTTACATCAGAGATCACTCGTGCTGCACTATATTTTCACATTCAGTGCTATTTCTCTGTATGTCTATGGAATTGATGGACTTATGGCTGAAGTTCGTTTCTTTAACTTATATTTTCCAAGATATTTTTACTTTAAATAACACACCATTAAATTCACCTTGTTAGCCAGTTTTAGGTGTGTAGTTTAGTGGAATTATGTAAAATTTATGTAAAGTTATGTAAATAAAAATATGTGTTATAATACATCTCTACAACTCATCCATCTTGCAATGCTAACTCTGCCTATTAAATATTAATTCCAGAATTTCTTCCATTTAGCTCCTGTGAACCAATTAGTTTCTATTTTCTTTTTTAAAAAATATCTTTATTTAAGCACCATGATCACAAGCTTGTTTGTAGTTGAGTTTTAGCTACATATATATACATACATATATATATATATATATATTTATAAAACACACCCTTTCACCAGTGCAACATTCCCACCACCAATGCACTCTACTCTCTCCTCCCCAACCCTTGCCTGTATTCAAGATAGGCATTCTATAAAAAAAAAGTTTCTATTTTCTATTTCTATCATTTAGGTTACTTTAGATACGAATGTCTCCGGAATTATAGGTTATTTGATTTTTGTGACTGTCCCCTTTCCACTTAGTTAAATGTCCCCAAGTTTCATACATGGTGTAATATATCATAGCTTTCCTTTATGCAAAATATAAGACATAGATATAACGATACATTATTATATATAAGTTGTACATGTTCTTTACTCATTCACCAATGACTAAATGCTTCATGTGGATTGCTCCACTTATCTGTTTTGTATAGAATTATGATAAAGATAAATCTAGAAATACCTTCTTCAAATTGTTTTGAATGTGTACCAAGAAGTGGGATTGCTGTATTAAATGGTAATTAAATTTAACTTTTTTGACTTCCTTTACTATCTTGTCTGTCTACTAAACCAATTTTTATCATATGTTTACATGTATATCTGCCTGTCTCCTAGCATACTCCAACTAGTATGTACTAGTGATCTGGGCTATATCTTTTAAATATATATTTATATGTATACTTGAAATAAAAATGACATGTAAGAATGTTTATGGTTTATTTATATAGTAGTATACAGCAGTATTAATTTATATTACATTGTGAACACCACCAAAGTTTTTTTTTGCCATTCATTACCATATAATTGACCTCCTTTACTGGTTTTGCACTTTCCTAAAGCCTTTATTTACCTCTATTAACTAAAAAACTAAAATTTGTTATCTGAGTTTCTTTCCTTTTTTTTCCTCTTTTTTACTTTTGTTCAACTTTTTCTAAGGAATATTTAGGAAATTTTCTTGCTTTATATTTTCTTTTTAGGCTACATGCAGTCAGAACTTCTTAATTTCTGTTCAGGAATCACTTTTGATATGAGAGAGTAATTATATATTTTGTATTATTTAAAAACTCATTTTGTAAAGGAATTTCTCATAATTATCATTCTAGTTTTGGTTCATGTTTTAATATATTAAAGTATATTTAAAATATTTTAGTTGAAATAAGGTTTTATAGAGATTGTGAATAGATCAATTAAAATATCTGTAAAGCGGATAAGAGACAAAATATAAAGTATGCAGCAAGTTTAAAGAGTCACTAACAAATCATTCCTTTCTTTTTTTACCTTTATTTTAATCATAAAATCATGAAAATCATTCTATAAACGTGAGTGATCTATAAGACATTACCAAGTATTAGTTACTAGAGAAACAGAAATGAAATTTGGAGATGAGATTTATCATCTTCTTACTTTAATTTGTTCTCCTGCTGTACTGTAAACGTAATAACCATCGATATGAAAAATGTAACAGATTGATAATACCATTGAGTTTTAATTAAACAACTGAAATAAAGAGTACCCAGATGGATAACTGGAAAATTTAGTTATCTTTTATGAAATGTGCTGGGTTCCCCATTTGTTCCTGTTTCTTACAAATGAATATTCTGCCAAAAAATAGTGTCCCATCAGAAGATTCACTACAAATTAATCATTTAGGTTTATAAAACAGATGGTTGCTTTAGTTTATTCAATTTAATTTTGAAACGCTTATCACTCTCAATCAGAGATTGTTTGCTTTCCTGATTCCTTCCCACTGACTTCCCATTTCTGCTGTGATTGGCATAAATATATTAGTAAGCTTTAAAGTATGACCATCTTGTTTCTCTACAAAAATGTTCATCCAATCTCTGCAAACTGCTATGTCATGCTTTTGTATCTCATTTTCATAATCTTTAGATCCTGTGTATGTGTATTCTTTAAAAAAATGACACTTTATATGTCACTGAGAAAATTCTTATTTCTTTGAAAAATAGCTAAACTGACATGAAGAGGTTGCATTTTTCTAATGAATTTGAAGACAGAATTTGGTTAATATATGAATCCAAGTTATTTTTCTCATCAATTTGATGTATGGGTAAACACATTACTTAGGATTCCAGAGTTAAGGGTTTTCAGATGCTTTTAGAAGATAATTATGGGTATATTTAAGGCAGACTACAGACCTATTTGTGAAGAAGTTTACCATTTCCTCACAGTGAGGTAGCAATTCATGACTAAACAATTATAAACATGTACATTTCCAATTTCTAATTCCTGCCATGCTATTTTACCATTAAAGATGACCTTTCTCCAGTAGCAAAACTGGCCTTAAATGTTTTATTCAGAACAGCATTTTCATGACAGCTACAGAGAATTGAGATAGATGAGTTTAATCACGAAGACATTCTGTTTTCTTTTATCCTTTTAGTTAACTATTTAGGGTATTGTAGCTTTCTGCTCAAAAGGGCATGGAAATCAAGTGTTTTTGCTGCATATCGTTATGCATGGCACTGTGAAGAGTATGTCTCCAAAGATCACAATAATATAGGAAGATGTTGCTTAGATATATCTATATCTATATCTACCTATGTTTTTAGTAGTTATTATCTAAATGGAGCAATGGGAAAAATTAGAAAATAATTATTTTATAATTCTTCACAGATGTTATGAGGATTCAAGGACGATTGAGATAAGTATGAGTGTCATGTAAAAGCAGGACGATGGGATTAGGAAAATGGAATGTGGGTAATGCTCTGTCTTGCATAAACTTGCTCCCCAAGTTTGGTTCATAGTGCTCCATATAGTCCTTATAGCCCCATCATTTAATACCCAAGCACAGTCAGGAATAAACCACTAGGTATGGTCCCCAAAGTAAAGAAATGAATACACAAATAAATGCAAGCAGGAAAAATCCGAGACATTTGAGATCATAACAGATATGCGAGTTTTTGGAACATAGTCTGAGTAGCTAATGTTAGCTAGTTAAAGTAGTACAATGAAAGTTCTAATAATAAAGTTCTAATGATCAATATGACATGGCAGGGACCAGTAAGTCAGAAGATTTTGTTTGTCTTAATGAATATTGGTGGAAAAAGGTGAATAGGTAAGAAAGGGTAAGATATCAGAAGGAGTTTTTTAAAAATATTATTATTTTAATTTGTTATGGTCGATATCCAGTGGCGCTGAGAGTTTGCAGTTTCATGTCATTGATGCTGGCTACTTACATGCATAGAAACCATCCTGATATATTTTTACATCCTATTTTTAAATTTAAAATATATATTATTTTGAGAGGATATAAAATATTTTTCAAAGAAAAAAATTTAACAAAAGGCCCTACTTAATTCATTTCTTGTATCTGAGTATTATTTCATTGTTTATATATTCAACTTCAGTAATTTCTTCATCAAATATTACATAATTGGAATATTGGACTGTTTCCAGATATTTTTTAATTTTGGGGTTACACCAGCAGCACTCAGGGGTTACTTCTGGCTCTACGCTCAGAAATTGCTCCTGACAGGCTTGGAGGACCATATGGGATGCCAGGATTTGAACCACCATCCTTCTGCATGCAAGGCAAATGCCTTCCCTCATGCTATCTCTCTGGCCTCCTGTTTCTAGATCTTAACTGATGATCACATGTGATCAATTATGATCAACATGGGACTGCAGATTTTTTGAGTTAATGTTTTTGCATATTTTTAATTGTTGTTTGTTTTGTTTATGCCTCATCTGTCCATGCTGCTCACACAAGTCTATGTGTGAATAGGTAATTTGTATAGAAACAAGAACATTTAAGATTAGAGGCAGCTGGATATTTATCATGGCAATTTAGTTCTGGAGTTTAGTATCCACAGGTACCATTGTTCCTATGATACCTCAGAATGATTTAGAAGACTGAGGAATGTGTATTTAGTAGTAGCTGGCAGTGGGCTGTTTGGTCTGTTAAGTATAATTCTGTAAGTCTGACTGTGTAACTGGTTCTTAGCCAGGATAATGTCCTTTTATTGAGTTGGTATAGCAGGTCTTGTTTCAAGATTTGTGAACTTTGGGACATGAGTGATAGTACAGTGAATAGGGTGTTTACCTTGCTGGGGGCTTTACCCCGTTCGATAATTGGTTCACTGTATGTTCCAGGGAGCCTGCCAGTGCTTCCTGATTCCTAGTGCAAAGCAATTCCTGAGCACAGAGACAGCAGTAACCCCTGAGCATGAAATGGTTGTGCCCCTGCCAGCTCCCTGCCCCCAAAAAAATCAAAGGAAAAAGAATAAATGAAAATAACTGTGGGCCTCTTTCAGATGTCTGGCAGCAGCAGAGAAAGAAGTAACATTTCCCACCATGGCTCTGCCTGTGTTTTTAGTTCTCATGCATTTATTTTAAGTTCTATGAATATGTAAACAGACCTAGGTACTCTAGATACCTGAGTTCTTAGTGTAACCCACAACCTTCTCCAGTATTCAATTCCTAAACTACATGGCCCTTCCTCGTCCTGTTTCTTCCCCAGTTACCTCTTATAATACCACAGTAGAGATGCCCTGTTAATGGGAATAGATAGATTTAATAACTGTTGATGAAACTTTATATATTTCAGGGAACTTTGATTTTGCCTTACTAGTAGGCAAGAAAGTGCTTAATATCCTACCCATAAAGTGCCATTTTAGCATTACTCCGAAGGAAGTTTAAAACTAAATGATAGAGTTTTGACATCTTATAAAAGGTCCAAAACAATTTTTTGTATTGAAAATATCACAAAAGCCTTGTTGTCGTGATAAATCTGGAAGTTGTGCCCAACTAGAAAACTACTGCTGTCATCCACGTGTATAGATTTACTTAAGGATTGAATGATAAAAATAGTGAGGAATCCAGAATACTGGCACAGTATTTTTGAAAGATGGAATTTGGGATTGCTCTGGATGCCACCCCTGCCCAAGCCTCTCTAACCTCAAGACCCTAAGTCCTAGTCAATTTAGTTTGGAATACTACACCACAGGGTAGAAAAATGAATTTTCTAGCATATATGAGATATTCAATGTGATCACATAAAATGATTTGTCATTCTTTTCCTGGTTGTCTTTCTTAAACAGTCTTATTTTGCCTCTGGTAAATAAAGTCATAAAGATCTATGGCCAGATTTGTCTGTCAATATTGTTATAATTCATGGGACAGCAAGCTAGCATGAAGAAAGATGTAATGATGTGATACATTACTAGATTGTTGAAGGGAAGTGCCTAATTTTATTGTGTATGCATTCATGCTATGTATATATTTAATGTATACAAATAAGCATACATGTATCAGTATACATACACACTTATATGCATGCATTAGTAAAATTCTAGATCATAAAGCTTACTAGCAATACTTTACAGATGAGGAAGTCATTGCTCAGAAAATGTAGCAGTTTAAGTTTAAATAACAAGTGACATGATAGGTTGAGAACTGAAATCTTATTGGTAGTCAAAATCATTATTTTTAATGAATTTATAATATAGCCAATTAATTTAATTAAATAGGTATATTAAATAATTTATTAAAATGTTAATAATTGATGTAAACTATAATGTATCAATAGAAAATTAGTATATCATTTTCAAAGTATGTCAATTAATAAAATATGATACAAAATTTTGTAGTGACAATTGATTCAATTTTTTCAAAACTTTTGGTGATCAATAATTTGTTTCAAGTCACTGAGAAATTCATTAACTTCTATATTTAATGCACCGCCTCATATTCTTATTGAGCTCTATTCTAATCACCACATTACTCTTAGCTGAAAACATTGTAGCTATAAAAATTTATGAAATGAGGAACATAACATTATAAAGATTTTGTTTAGGTATGCTTGTTAATAGATTGTGCAGAAGAGTGGAACACTCATTTTAAGTAAAAATA
>PVKC010033814.1:0-13950 GCA_004027635.1 Crocidura indochinensis | reverse complement strand
CAGTCTTTCTAGAAAACAGTATGAATATTCCTTAAAAACTGAAAATTGAGCTCCCATATGAGCCAGCAATACCACTACTATAGATATACCCTAGGACCAAAAAAGCACAATAATTTCTTTGCACTCCTATGTTTATAGCAGTGCTATTTATAATAGCCAAAGTCTGGAAATAAACCAGATGCCTGACAATAGATGAGTGGCTAAAGAAACTGTGGTACATCTACACAATGAAATACTATGCAGGCATTAGGGAAAATAAATTCACGATGGATATGGTGACTATGATGTTGAGTGAAATGAGTCAAAGGGAGAGGTATAGACACAGAATAGTGGGATTTAAGAAAAATAAAAGTCATTATGGTAATAATACCCAGAAACAGTAGAGATGAGGGGTTCAAGGACCAGCTTATGATATGAAGCTTATCATAGAGTGGTGAGTGCAGTTAGAGAAATAACTACACTAACAACTATGACAATAATACTGAGCAAGAGAAATACAATACCTGTCTCAAAGACAGGCAGGAAGCTGGGGAGGCAGGAAATGGGAGACATTGGTTGTGGGAAGGTTGCACTGTTGAAGGAAAGTGTATGTTTTATGACAAACCCAATGACAAACATGTTTGTAATATTGATGCTTAAATAAAAATATTATTTAAATAAAAGACAAGCTCTGAGGCCAGAGCAATAATACAGAGGTGGAGGGTTCTTGCTTTGCATACAGCCAACCTGGATTTTATCTGACATCCCATTTAGTCCCCTGAGTCCCAAAAGGAGAGAGCCTTGAGCACAGAGCCAGGAGTAAGCCAGAGCATCTCCAAGTGTAGTCCCAAAGCCTAACAACAGAAATAAAACAAAACATTAAAGGTCCTGATGCCACACAATTTTCTCTCATGTTTCTGAGCACCCTCTAAAGATCCCAAGGCTCTGTATAGTCACAAATTTCAAAAGAATGGGTGATGATCTTTCCAAATAAAGTAAGAAATCGTGGATCACAGCGACAGGTTCTGGCATCGACACAGGTGACTTTGGCGGGCATCATAAAACATAGGAGTTGGGGTGGAGGCTATGTGGACAGAGACTATGATAAGAAGATGCAAAAAATGAAGAAATTCAGATACTTTGTGGGATCTAGAGACACTGGAGTAAAGGCAGTGATGTCTCCCTGGGTAGAGGAAGAGCTGAGAACTATGGACAGATAAAGAGAATTTGGGGTTAATTTTTTACTTTTGGGGGCACACCCAGCATTATGCAGGATAAAATTCCAGCCAGGTACATGCAGGCAAGTGCCTTTACCCATTGTACTATCTCTTCAACCACTAAAGAGTTTATTTTTTAAATCAGTTTTTTAGCCCAGAATACAACACTGACTATCCCTGGAAGAATGAACCTCCTTTCTCACTTACTGAGAAGATCACCACTCTAGGATGTGTTATTACTTATGGGTTGGGGTTTTGGGGTGGATAGACTCACCTGTAAGGCTCTGGACTGGTCTCAATGCCATTATCATGATAAAGAAGAATTCTGGCACTGAAAAACAGAGAGAGGAAAATAGAGGAGTCAGGTTGAGTTCAAACTCTGTTCACATTGACAATGGCCTCTGAGTTTGAAGCCCACAGTGTTCCAGCAGCATCACTCAAAATGACTGTAGTTGGGGCCTGGTGGTGGCACTGGAGGTAAGGTCCCTGTCTTGCCTGCACTAGCCTAGGATGGACCGCAGTTTGATCCCCCGGTTTCCCATATGGTCCCCCAAGCCAGGAGCAACTTCTGAGCGCATAGCCAGGAGTAACCCCTGAGCGTCACTGGGTGTGGCCCAACCCCCCCCCCCCAATGACTGTAGTTGATTCCAAATTGGAGCACATCATTTCCCCTCTATCTCCTGGGATTTGACAGAGGTATGACATTGATAGTCATGACCATAACAGAACCTCTAATGATACAAGTATGGAACAGCATGTATGAGACAAGTGAAGATAGAGACAGCAGAGATACTTCTAATTCTCCCAGTGGAGGTGGGTGGATCTTTTTGCAGCGCCAGTGCAGTTTTTTAATTTTATAAATGAAAACGTTGTAATTTACAATGTTATTCAAAGTTGAGTTTTAGACATATATTGTTTCAGCACCAATCCCACCATCAATCTCAATCTCCGTCTACCAAAATTCCCAAAGTCCATCTCATGCTATTACCACCAGCCAACCACCATAAGATGCACATCTTATGGTGTTGTTGGTTAAAGTTTGGGTCTCATGGGGCCGGGCAGTGGCGCTGGAGGTAAGGTGCCTGCCTTGCCTGCGCTAGCCTAGGACGGACCGCGGTTCAATCCCCTGGTTTCCCATATGGTCCCCCAAGCCAGGAGCGACTTCTGAGCTCATAGCCAGGAGTAACCCCTAAGCGTCACTGGGTGTGGCCCAAAAACCAAAAAAAAAAAGTTTGTGTCTCATGATTTCAGTGTTGTTGACTCTGTGGTTTGTATATTTAGTTTGTCCTTCATTTGTTAAAATACATTTTTAAATTTAAACACCATGATGACAAAGTTGCTCAAGATTGAGCCTCAGTCTTCCAATGTGCATCTCCTTTAACCCTTTACTCACAAAAGTTTACCACCACTAATGTCTCTGTTTTTCTTCTTATCCTCCCCTTTGCCTCTGGAGTAGGCACACTGCTTCTCTTTGTATATCTCTCTTCCTTTTCAGACACTGTGATTTGCATTATTTTTAATGCCATGCATATCATTTGATCTCCATCTAGTACCCAGTTATTGTTCTGAGTGATTTATCATTTGTCATGCAGGTGAATACATGACGATTATCATTACCATAGTGGTCCTTTCTTTGCCCTAACTACATGCTCCACCCCTTGTGGCAACACTTCCTATCATGGACTGGTTAGTTCTAGTCTTCCTTAATAGCACTAATGCATCTGGGTCCCCTTGGTACCTGTTCTCCATTATTTCACATCTGTCTTTCTCCTCCTCCACTCAATTTCTTTTCTTGTCCTCACTAGACTCTGGGGCCAAGAGTTTTCTAGACAGCCCTCATTTAAACCAGTACATTTCTTCATGTAGTCATTCTAAATATTAAATATAAATGATATGATTTTGCATTTATCCTCCTTCTTATGGCTTCATTTGGCATATCTTGTAAGTTTCACGTAATATTCCATTGCATGATTGCATCATTTCTTAGAGTTATGTAATATTCCATTGTTTATATGTACCGCATCATCAAGATTTACTCATTTAGGTGGATTACAACTTACATATTGTACTTAATACTACTATAGATAGTGGTGTACATTTGCTCTTTTAAATGTGTGCTTTTCTGTCCTGGGGATAGATACCCAAAAGCAACAATGCTGGGTAATATGACAGTATGATTCTGAGTTTACTGAAAACTGGAGAAGGAGAAACTTGAGAAATTTCTTCAAATTGGTATGCTTCTTTTTTTTTTTACCATTTTATGTTAGATAAAAAGGAACAAGGAGTGGGGAGCACAGGAGAGAGGATGTAAGAGTGGGGAACATGGAGAAGAGGTAGAAGGAGAGGGAGAGAAGTACCAGAAAGGAAAGAAGAAGAGAGGGGAGAAGAGATTCGGGAAGAACAGTGAAGTAGTGGAAAGACAATGTGAAGAGAAAAATGAGGGAAGGAAAAGGGAATGGAGAGAAAGAGTAAGGGATGGAAGGGAAATGTTGATGCTGTACCAAGACAGAGCATGTAGAACAACTGTCTCCTGGTTAAGTAATCTCTCCAAATGCATAAACTCATAAAATTTATGGTTTCATCTATATGAATTACTAGCCCTCCCTCTAGAGCAAAGAAAAGCAGCCTTTGCCTTTTATCTGCTCATCCAATCATGGAATATGGTTTACAGAGAATATCGCAATTTGTGACGTGGAGAAATCACAATGATCATGAAGGCATGCGATCTACTTTGTCTGCATGTCAGATTCTCACTTTGTGAAATATCAACCCTTCTTTATACGCCAAAATATACTAGGAAAATATTGTGTGAGCTGTGAACAGGTATATTATCTTTGTCTTCAAGCAAAGATAGGAGGATTTCTTTTTGGAAAAAATGATTTCTATGTGTGAATCACCCAGCAATGTTCAGCAGAACTAGGTTGATTCTAGGTGATACTCAGACTAGGTCTACATGCCACGTAGGTTAAAGATTAGGTCCAGTGATAAGGTCTAGTGATTTGGGTCCAGTAATGCTAGAGACTACTTGGGTCACACCTAGTAGAGCTTAGGGGACCATGAGGTTCTGAAGATCAAAATGGGGGATTTCTGCATGCTGAGATCAAGTTCTTCTAACTTATCCCTCTTCCCAAGAATGATTGCTTCTTTCAGGTTGGACCTCCACCACAATACTGCCGAGTATAGATCATAATGACAGATTAGGAGTTGAGCAAATCTATAAATATAAACTTTACCTGAGCTGCATGAGCCTGGGGATAAAACTCATTGCTTAAGTCATAATCTCCCCAATGCAAATGGGTAAGAGAGTTTTTACCTGTATTTGTTCCTAGTAATCATAGCAGGATGAGTCTATTATGATGGCAGGTTACTGAGTATTAATAAGGGGTATTTGGCACAGGGTAGCTGCACATAATTTTAGGGAAAGTTTCAAAGAAGAAAACAAAGAAGATTTTTCCCGTTTTTTTTTTCATTCTTATCCCTCTTTGCTTTAAGACATATATGGATCAAGTAGAATTATTTTCTTGCTCATTTCAGTCCTCAACATTATCAACTTTGCTTTTTGCACATAAACTTCTCTTTGAACTTTCAGTTATGTTCAGGGCATGCAGATATGTGGCATTATACATAGTCAACTCAAGACCAAAGCCAGGGCAGAGTACCCCTGGGGTTCCTAACAGGAACACCAAACCTCAGGTGCTATAGGAGCTATTCTGTATTATATAGTGAGGCACCCAATGCAGGGTAGAAATTAGCTGTCATGTCTCATGTATATGGATAAAAACAATTTGGTCTTCTGACTATTTTATGCATGAACACCTAAACATGTAAAATTATCTCTGGTCCAGAGGGATAGAACATATTCCCATAAGCTCTGCTGGATATTGTTCTGGTGATTATCAAGACTGAGTTGGACAACCAAGTAGATACTGCTGTGAAGGTGGTTATTTTTTTTAGATGAGATTTAAACTAAATCACTAGACTTCGAGTAAACCACATTATTCCCTATCATTTGGGTGGATCATATCCAGTTTACTTGGAAACCCTAAGAACAAGCACTGCTCTCCCTAGGGAACGGGAAAAAAATCTTCCCTGTGTAAAATGTTTTGGACTTGACATACAATATAAGCTCTACTTTTCATCCCGCTAGCGTGTTCTGTATATTTGAGATGTCCATCCTCCAAAATCACACAAAAGGAAATCAGGAAATAACCCATCACAACCTGCTTTTTGTTATGATTGTAACATGCTAGACATGCCAACATGGCCAAAAAGACTCCTAGAATGCTTGTGCATAGTATCTGATGGTTGTATCTCCCCATCATTAATGGGGAGATAGTCTCTTCCAACTCTTTCTTCCCATAAAACTATAAAGCCAGGAACATTCAAATAAATAAATTCTTTAAAATCCATGCATACCTCTGTGGACACAGTCTTGGTTTCTGTTTCTCTAAAGAAGCTGAACTAAAACATGAGTTGAAAAATAAGAAACTTCAGCACAAGTGTTTCTTGGGTCATACATATGGCATCCACATGCACATGTCATCAGCATCTCCCCACCCTCTTGAGACATGAACTTTTCTGCTTTTCTGCTGTGTTCTCCCCACCTTTGGAGAAGCCCACATTTTCTCTTGAACATATTACTCAAACATATTACCCTTCCTCAAAATTTCCAAATATAACAGTTTTACATCAAAAAAGTAAGAAAGAAGAAAAGAAAAAGAGAAACCATGAAGAAATAAAGACAGACAGAAAGCAAACTATAAGAAAGAAATAAAGACAGACAGGAAGGAAGGAAGAAATAAATAAAGCAAACATAAAAAAAGAAGAAAGAGAGAAAGACAAAAGAAAGAAAAGAAAAGAAGTCTTAAATCAGACAAATTAAATAGTTTTTTCTAGATACCTGTAACTGGCTCTTGGTAAATTTTACTTACCTGGCAACAACTTTAGATATTTGTCTCTCATGGTGCAGAGATGGGCACGTCCAGCCACAGAGAACATTTGATCATTGACTGCCTCTAGATAAAGAAGTTTTCTGTTCTAAGAAAGATGCGAGATTTAGATGAGCTCAGTTAAGAAGCTGCTGGCCTTGTGAGACTCTTTGTTCTAATCTCACTGCTGATTATCTTTATAAAAACATCATTCTGGGGGCTGGAGTGATAGTAGAGTAGAAAGAGCACTTAAATTACACGTGACTGACCCATATAGGTTTTTGGCACCACATATGATCTCATGAGTTCCAACAGAAGTTATCCCTGAGCATAGAGATGGATGTAAGCCCTGAGATTTGCTGGATGTGCACCCCCACAAGTGTCTTCAGATTTTTCTCTGAGTTTATTGACATGTAGATTTAATTTGGAGGCAATTATCTTTGTTGTTATTTTTAGAGGAAGTTTCCTGATCAAGATGCTAGAAAGCCACTTCTACCCATGATAATATACTTAGAGTGGAGAAACCCAGTATCTCTTAGGCCAAGGGAATTCCCTTTCTAGTTTCCTCAGTACTTACTGTGCTTATGAAAAAAAAAAGACACAAAGTCCTCCTTCATACACCCCTCCTTTTCTTTTCTCGAGTTGCAAAGTTTTAGCTGTTGTTTATTTTTACTGTCATGTTTCTCACCAGTGCCTAGTTGTTTCCTTTTTTTCCCTTTTTCTTTTCTTCCCTCTATTTTATTTTTTTCTTTTTCACTTTCTTTTCCCCTTTGTGTGTGTGTGTGTGTGTGTGTGTGTGTGTGTGTGTGTGTGTGTTTGGGCCACACCCGGTGACACCCAGGGGTTACTCCTGATTATGCAGTTATAAATTGATCCTAGCTTGGGGGACTATATGGGATGGTGGGGATCGAACCCAGATCTGTCCTGGGTCAGCTGTGTGCAAGGCAAATGCCCTACTGCTGCACTATCGTGCTGGCCCCGTTCCTTTTCTTCTTTTAAACTTACATTGATAGCTCCTAGACAGACCTCCCCCAGCATCCTTTTTATTTTAACTTTTTCACAACAGAACCACAGGGATTGAATCATCATATTTTGCATCATAAGTGGAGGGGGAAAATGGATGGTGTCAACAGAAAATCCAAAGTTATCAACAACAGGATCAGGATACCCAGTCGACATCAAGATATATACAAAAGGGATCTGCTACACTAGCAGTCTAGGGAGCAAAGGGGAGAGGTATGGAGTGCATTGTGTAGGCCAGCAGCTCAGTTTATTCATGGTCGTGGAAAGGGTCTGCACCTGAAAAGGAAATGGTTGGGAAAAAAGGGGACCACCAAGGATTCTGATTATGGAGTCGATTTATTTTTGAAATGTCCTAACCTATATAGTTTTTACACAAAGGGAGGCGGGGACAATGCAAACATTTTTCAAGCATACATTTGTCATCATACAGTTCAAAAGGTTTGGCATGTGCCTATTAATTTAATACAAGTTTCCTGAGGAACATCCTATTATCACACCAAATGCTCTATCTATAGGTCTGAGTTTCCTGAGCCAGAAGAGTGTGACCTTATGGTTCTTTTGATCTGCATCAACTCATGGCCAGTTGGCACGCACACAATTTCAACTAAAGGACAGGCCTGTAAGGAAATGGCAGTTTGCTACAAGATGGCTGTACTTATGCTAAGACTGTGAGGGAGAATCTGGCTCCCTACAGTACATGCTGGGAAAAGGGGTAGAGGAAGGTTAACACTGGTGGTGGGGATGGCCCTAATTCACTATCACTTTGTACCTTAAATATAACTGTGGAAGACTTGTAATTCACATTGGTCACAATAAAAAAAGCCATTTCTAGTGACACTCAGCCAACGCAGCATGTGTAGGCTATGGAACTGCTCAATTCCTTTGGGGTCAGAAACTACCAGGGCCATAGTGAAAGTAATCCAGGACCTTCTGTCCACATCTGGCAGTGCTCAAGGTCTTCTATATCTAGACAAGGTGGAATTTAGGGCCCTAATAGTGCAGAAGTTAAAACTCAGTTCCCACCATTATACAGATTATACATCTCTAACCACTGAATTATCTCTTTAGCACCTTCTTTTGCTATTTAGATTTACTCACCCTACCACATTTTATACAAAATATGATTTCTAGCAATGATATTTTATAGTTTTTCTCTATTCTAGGATTATTTCTGGGTATTTTTGAGCCAGTAGAAATATGTGAACATTTTTCTATTTAATTTATTAATTTGTCTTTATTAGAAAAAATTAACATTTGATGCTAATTTTCCTATAAGCATCTCATAGACTCTCAATATTGTCATTGAGCTCTGAAAATTTCTTGGTAGTCATTCATGTTTTTCATAAGTAATTTCTATTTCAAATGTTATACACTTTTTTTTAAAGAGCCCTAATTTACAAAGTTATTGCTAGTTAAATTATAGACATATAATCTTTCCAAACTAATCCCACCACCAATGTCAACTCCTATCACTAGCATTTCCACCTTGACAGGTCTGTGTTTTGGATTTATAGCTATACCACTTTCACGTCACCAATATAACTGAAGCCTAGACTTCTGTTACACCATTACGTGCCTTTCTCATCTTCTCTGTCCTTTTCCTCCCTAAATTCTGGGGTTAAAGGTGATCTAGGAATATTCCTTCACTACATTATATTTACCCATCCAGTTGTTCTATATACCACAGATAAATGGTATAGTTGCCTTTCTTTGCCTTTCTTTTTCTGGCTTATTTCACTCAACATGATATCTTCCAGTTTCAACCAAATTGCAACAAGTTGTTTGGTTTCATCATTCCTTGCAGCTAAATATTATTCCTTGCAATATAGTATTTGAATTTCATAGATCATTCATCTATGGTTGGACACCTAGGTTGATTCCATATCATATTAATTTTCCACATTTACATATTTTACTTATATTTATATTTATTTTATTATTGCATTTGATTGGCATTGGAATGGTGTAATTATGATCCAATTAAGGCATTTATTGCAGTCTTTTGAATAAATATTTGATATGTGAAAATGAGGTAGCATCCCAGTCAATCTTGCTTCCTAAGCAAAGATGAAAACCTAACCATGATGATCAAAATATAAAGTGTAGCAAGAGACATGATAATATGTAAACATTATTATTTTCTTTAGTGCTAGGGGATCATACATGCAAGGCATATGCTGTCCCACTACATTTTTTTTTTTTTTTGGTTTTTGGGCCAAACCCAGTGACACTCAGTGGTTACTCCTGGCTATGCGCTCAGAAGTCACTCCTGGCTTGGGGGACCATATGGGGAACCGAGGGATCAAACCGTGGTCTGTCCTAGGCTAGCACAGGCATGGCAGGCACCTTACCTCTAGCACCACCGCCCTGCCCCCATCCCACTACATTTTTAAAGTTACTCAAGCAATATATTATGTAAAATATAATCTAAATAGCCTTTTCTCAGCATAGAGGGATGAATATTTGAACATGTATTTATTTCTTTTTATTTACAAAGATACTCATAACGTATTTTGTAATGGACTCAGTAACTTTTCTAAATTTTATTCTATATAATTTTATGTCTATATTTTCTATTTGCTTAAAGTATGTGAGACTTCCATGTATATATCATAGTTAGAATAACTGGATGAAGAAATGAATGGGCATAATGTATCCTGGGACCAATAAAAAGCCCTAGTCTAGGATTTGGCCTACAATCTGTACAACAACCAAGATCTCTAATTCCAGAGGTCTGACTGAGACAACTGCAACTGAAGAGATCTTCTGGAAACAAAATGAAAGACTCTATCCTATGATTTATCCTAGGATCAGTGCAAAAACCAAGAACACCAACTACAGAAGACTGATTAAAACAACAGTGATGGAACAGAACTTCGAGAACCGTAAAGAAAGACTACATCATGGGCTCCATTCTTTGATCTATGCAGATACCAAAATCTCTAGATACAGAGGTCTGATTTTATCATCCGGGATGGAACAGAAGCATTCCATACACCATCAAAGGACCTAGGGGAGAGTAAATGAACATGTACAGAGTCAGTAGTTATTCCCATGGCAGTATACTTTAAGGGCAAAGAAACCCTGTATCTGTTAGGCCAAGGGAATTCTCTTTCTAATTTATCTATTATTTATTGGGCCTATGCAGGGAAAAATGCACAAAATAATTTTGGGGGTTTTTGTTATTGTTATTGTTGTTGCTGTTGTTGTTTTCATTTTTTTTGCACTTTGCTTCATTTTTATTTTAGGACTGTGGTTAGTGTGTGGTGCTTGTCTTGATTCTTGTCTTTATTGCTGTGGTGCGTTTTTGGATTTTTTGTTTGATTTTTCTTTTTGTATTGTTGATGTGTTTCTCTTCCTTTTTACCCTCTTCTCTCAAATTAATATTTATAGCCTCTAGAAGGACTCCACCCATTTTTGCTTGTTTGATTCTTACTATTATTATTATTATTATTATTTCTTTTTCTTTTCCTCAAACAGAACCACATAACTTGAACCAACTTGTTCCACCTTTCAGTTTGAGGGTGGAAACAATGGAGGGCACCAAGACCAAACAGTTGTATGATCACTAAGCAGTAATAAAAATGATCCAAATTAAATACCAAATGTAATCCAATGATAACAGAATCGATACTCAATCTACAACACACTAGACACAGAGTGGTTCACTTATGCAAGCAGGCTGGCAGGTAAGAAAGGGGAATATGGGATGCATACTGGGAACAGGAGTGGAGGGAGGACAACTTTGATGGTGGGAATTCCCCTAATCCAATGTCAGTATGTACCTAAAATATTACTGTGAAAGATTTGTAATCCACTTTGGTCAAAATAAAAATTATTATAAAAAAAAGAAAGGGGATACCAAATAACTCTTGGCTCCACAGCATAGGGAAAGAAGACAAGAAACAGAGGAAGGGAGGGGGATAAAGACAGATGGAAATAAGGGGACACAGGTATATCAGTGTTAAGAAATGATAGACCTAAATATTCAAACCACAGAATTAACAACACTGCAATTATGAGGCTAAAACTTTAACAATTGAATTGAAAAAAGGTGCCTGTCAAGATGACAGAATGGTTTGTGTATGGAAGAGAAGTTGAGAATATTGGTGGATACAATTTGGCACTGGGGTTTGTGATGGAACTATTGTATATCTTAAATCAACTATAAATAGTTTTGTAAATCATTATGCTTTAATAAAAACCTTTCTTTGGTTTTTGGGCCAAAAACCCAAAAACTGGCGGTGCTCAGGGGATACTCCTGGCTGTCTGCGCAGAAATAGGTCTTGAAAGGCATGGGGGACCATATGGGACACCGGGATTCGAACCAACCACATTTGGTCTTGTATCGGCTGCTTGCAAGGCAAACGCCGCTGTGCTATCTCTCCGGGCCCCGCTTTAATAAAAATTTAAAAGCAATAAAATATGTGAGATTTGTGGCTAAAATTTTGCACAAGCTCATATTCACTGAGTTATTATGAATAGAGGTATAGAAATATTTATACTTGGCAAGCAAAAGGCAAGTCTCATATACTTTGTACACTATTTGTGAAAATATTAAAATACTTTACACATGTTTGTTTTTGGGTGAAAACTCAGTGTTAAACAGTGTTTATTCCTGGCTCTGCACTCAGCAATTACTCCTTGTAGTGCTTGAGAAAGTATATCGGATGCCAGGAATTAAACTAGATTAGTAGCATGCAACCTCCTATTGTTACAGCCCTAATGAAATACTTTCAACTCAATTATTCATTAGCTAATTATGGACTTGGAGTCCCCATGGATCCCCTCTTGCAACATCATAAATCTATTCCTGGGTTTTATTTCTTCCTCTTATTTTATTCTTAGATCCACAATCATTTTACATCTAGCCTCAAAAGAACTAACTAGTATTCACAACATGGTAGCCAGACATTCATTCTTCTTGATTAAAGCAATCAATTTTTTTTTACCACACCTAGTAATGGTCAGGGTTTACTCCTGGTTATAACCCCCCAGGGATCATTCTTGACAGAGCTTGGTGGACACTGAAATGCTAGGATCAAACCCTCATTAACTGTGTGCAAGGCAAACACCTTATTCACTGTACTATTCATTTTGACCCCTTAGATATTTTGAATTAAGACCTTCCAGGATGTGTGTGAGGTTAATTACTTTTAGAAAGCAGAGGAAGAAAACTTGCAAGAGCTCATACAAGCTATGGCACCTCAAGAGGCCCATCTACATTCTTTGTTTCTACATCATTTCACTGTTCTCTTCACTCTTATTTCTGCCTTTCATTGAAAGAGGGGTCATTGCATGCATTGTGTGTGATGTGTGCAATGCATAGATCATAAATTCT
Organism: Crocidura indochinensis; assembly: GCA_004027635.1. Taxonomy (NCBI): domain Eukaryota; kingdom Metazoa; phylum Chordata; class Mammalia; order Eulipotyphla; family Soricidae; genus Crocidura; species Crocidura indochinensis. Next base: position 1,462 of record PVKC010033814.1, on the reverse strand, counting down.
TCATTGATCAATTTTTAATTGTTTAAATCCATTTAACCAAGTGATAGAGTGAAAAGGCCTCCAACATTGTAGTTTCCTCTCCATCTATCAGTTGTGACAATAGAACAAAACAAAAAATGACCACTATTCTGAATTCTTTAAAAATTATTTTAAAAATATCCTGATTTCTCACCATCATCTAGATCCATAAGGAATCCCAACCATTCTAAATGAAACACGCATTTGCTCACAATTCTAGATTCTGAATGAAACAGTAAATGGTGCTTCTCAGCTACAGACGCAAAAAGATCATGTATAGGGAACTTTCTATCTTTGCTTTTGAATAAAAAGTAGTTCCCATAAGAATAAATTGCATGATGATTCTGCCTAGATTTCTAGATAAACAGGGATACCATCTAGCATGAATGCCTTCTTCTTGTTTTATTATCAGATCCACAGTTCTGCTTTTTAAAATTTCTATCATTACCACTGCAATTTCTGTAAAAATAAACTGTACAATTAATCTTATTGGTGATGGTGCAGATTTCCACTTGATAAGAGCACCAAAGCTGTGTAACACAAAATTTTCCCTGGAAAGTTGATGGTGGAGATTAAGGTCCTGACTAGGCAGCGGAATGGAGGGAAGCACTGGCCTTGCAGACAGACTCAGGTCTGCAAAAGCAATAACCATGCCCCCAGTAGTCACAGCATAAACAAGCTGATGGACTGAGCAAAGGAGAAATTTACAGTTTTCTGTATGTTTACTCATTATCCCCACCTTTCCCGTTCTTGATCCAGCCTCTGAGAGCATGATTGTCCCATGGGATGCTGGTATGGGCAGAATGGAAATTTCCTGTTGGTACTAAGTTTTGTAATAGACCTTGTTAGGCAAGTTCAGTTGTGATGGTTTCTTTGTGAAGCCCCTGGCTTGTAGAGACTAACTTCCTAATACCTATTGTAGCCCATAGTTGTTCTAACCATCAAATGGAATAGGCGAGTCAAGGTTGACAAATTTCCCTCACCTTCAAGGCATTCACAGGGTGGTGGTACACAACCCCTGAGATCTCCAAAGAATAATGCCTCCCATATTCACCAAAGTGAACTGTGTTTTGTTTTTATAAATAAACTTCAATGTCTCATTCTTTGGCTTTTGTTCCTCTGCCAAATCAATGAGGAATCTAACATATCCCATATCAAAAGTTAAGTTCTGTCACTCTAAATGAATAAAGAAAATGGTTAATTTCATAACATCGGATCTGCTTTACGCACTTTTTAGGTGGTCATTGTAGGACTCAACTTTTAGAAAATCTAACATCAGGGAAATTCTATGTCACATTTCTTTCTCCATGTTAGAAATGAGGCTTAAAGTCATTTAGTACTATGCATTTAGTTATACTTAAAGGGAGGGATGGGCAAGAACAGAACTCTGGGGGCCCGGGAGATAGCATGGAGGTAAGGCGTTTGCCTTTCATGCAAAAGGTCA